>JAVKPL010006165.1:0-262353 GCA_032173675.1 Gastrolobium villosum
ATTGGGATTGAAAGTGTCACGGATGTTTCCCCCTATGCGTATTACAACTGCTACGGGAGAGGTTAGTGATTCCTCCTTTGTCTGTAAAGAAGTTGGATTTACCTTTGAAGGCAGGGGTTACACTATTGATTTAATTATCTTGCCCCTGGCCTCTGTTAATTTGATATTGGGTATGGACTGGCTATCTCAAAACTGCGCAATGATTGATTGTTGCGGGGAAGAGGTTGATACTTGCACACGAGAGACCCTCGGTGGGTCCGTCTCCTTTTCTGTCTATGTGTCAAGCTGTTAAAGCCTTGAAGGCTGGGGATCAGGGTTATATTTTCTTGGGTGGATTAGTGGGTGGTAAGGAGATTGAGATTTCTACGATTCCGGTGGTTAATGAGTTTGCGGATGTATTCCCTGATGAGATACCGGAATTTCCACCTGAGAGGGAGATTGAGTTCTCGATTGAGTTGTTGCCGGGTGTGGGGCCTATTTCCTTGGCTCCATATCGGATGTCGCCATTAGAGTTGGCAGAGTTGAAGAAACATATAGAGGAGTTGTCTGCAAAGGATTTCATCAGACCTAGTGTGTCTCCGTGGGGAGCACCGGTAATATTTGTGAAAAAGAAGGATGGAACCATGAGATTGTGTACTGACTATCGGTAATTAAATAAAGTGACGGTCAAGAACAGGTACCCATTGCCGCGTATTGATGACTTGTTGGATCAGTTGAGAGGTGCCTGTGTATTTTCAAAGATTGATCTCCGGTCCGGATACCATCAAATTCGGATTAAACCGGAGGATGTGCCTAAGACGGCATTTCGTTCTAGATATGGACACTACGAGTATCAGGTTATTCCTTTTGGGCTTACTAACGCCCCGGCGGTGTTCATGGACTATATGAATCGTATTTTCAAGCCGTATTTGGACCAGTTCGTTATTGTATTCATCGATGATATTTTGATTTATTCTAAGAGCAAGGAGGAGCATACGGAGCATTTGAGGACGGTGTTACAGGTACTAAAAGATAAAAAGTTGTATGCGAAGCCGTCAAAGTGTGAATTTTGGTTATCTGAGGTGCAATTTTTAGGTCATGTTATTTCTGAAAGAGGAGTTGCTGTGGATCCGAATAAGATTGAGGCCGTTATGGACTGGGAACGACCGAAAACTGTTACAGAGATTCGAAGCTTTCTGGGTCTAGCTGGGTATTATCGACGATTTATTGAGGGGTTTTCCACAATGGTGCTACCATTGACCCGATTAACACGAAAAGATACTCCGTTTGTGTGGACTCAGGAATGTGAAAAATGTTTTTTGAAACTTAAAGAGAAATTGACTACGGCTCCAGTGTTGACACTCCCCGATCCGGAGGGTGAATTTGAATTATACTGTGATGCGTCCAAGAGAGGTTTGGGGTGTGTACTAATGCAAGAGAAAAGAGTGGTTGCTTATGCTTCAAGACAGTTAAAGCCGCATGAAGAGAATTATCCGACGCACGATTTGGAGCTTGCTGCAATAGTGTTTGCCTTAAAAATCTGGAGGCATTTTCTGTATGGGATGAAATTTGTTGTGTTCAGTGATCACAAGAGCCTAAAGTATTTATTTGATCAGAAAGAATTGAATATGAGACAGCGGAGATGGGTTGAATTTTTAAAGGATTATGACTTTGAGTTGAAATACCATCCGGGAAAAGCTAATGTGGTAGCAGATGCATTGAGTAGAAAGTCTGTAAGTGTGTCCCAGTTAATGCTGTGGGATTATGATTTAATAGAACAGTTCCGTGACTTGAAATTGGTGGATGTTTTTATAGGAAGTGTTGAAGAATTCAGAGGTTTACATGTTGAGAATGAATTGCATGGGAGGATTAGAGAGAAACAAATACTAAATGATAGCAGCAAGTATCTGAAAGGACAGAATGGTATAGCATTAAATGAACAAGGATTGTTAACGTACCAGGGCAGGATAGTTGTGCCTAAAGAATTAGCCGAGGAAGTAATGACTGAGGCCCATAAGGGTCAGTATGCTGTACACCCGGGTGCCACAAAAATGTATAAAGACTTGAAAACTAAGTTCTGGTGGCCTGGGATGAAAAAGGATGTAGCCGAGTATGTATCAAGGTGTTTGATTTGTCAAAAAGTTAAGATAGAATATCAGAAACCAGCAGGGTTACTTCAGCCGTTGGATATACCAGAGTGGAAGTGGGAGAGCATCTCGATGGATTTTGTTGTTGGTTTGCCTCGGACTCAGGCCGGACACGATTCAATTTGGGTAATAGTGGACAGGCTCACGAAGTCTGCACATTTTCTGCCAGTGCGAGTGGACTTCTCTACGGAGAAATTAGCAAAGTTATATGTGAAAGAGATTGTAAGACTCCACGGAGTACCGGTTAGCATTGTTAGTGATCGGGATTCGAAATTTACTTCTCGTTTTTGGGGAGCCTTACAGCAGGCTTTTGGCACTCAGCTTCGGCTGAGCACTGCGTATCACCCGCAGACTGATGGTCAGACTGAGAGGACCATACAGACATTAGAGGATATGTTGAGAGCTTGCTCACTTGAGCAGGGTACTGCTTGGGATAGATATTTATCACTGGTGGAATTTTCGTATAATAATAGTTTTCACTCCAGTTTGGGTATGGCACCATATGAGGCATTGTATGGGCGGAGATGTCGCACTCCTACTTGTTGGACAGAGGTTGGTGATAAAGAGAGATTTGGGCCGGATTTTGTGCAAGAAACTACGGCACAGATAGAAATGATCAGGGAAAAGCTTAAACAGGCACAGAATCGGCAGAAAAGTTATTATGATAATAGACACAGACCGCTGGAATTTGATGAAGGTGATCATGTGTTTGTACGGTTATCTCCAGTTACTGGTGTTGGGCGTGCACTGGGCGTGAGGAAGCTGAGTCCCCGTTTTATTGGGCCGTATCAAGTAATGAAAAGAGTTGGACCAGTGGCCTATCAGCTTGCCTTGCCCCCACAGTTGTCAAATCTGCACGATGTTTTTCATGTATCACAGCTGCGGCGTTACATTCCGGATGAATCACATGTGGTGATACCGGACGAGATTGAAATTAAAGAGAACTTAAAGATGCCTATAGGTCCTATTGAGGTCCTTGACCGCAGTGAAAAGAAGCTCAGAAGCAAAGTGATACCGATGTTAAAGATTCAGTGGGAAGGACGTACACCTGAGGAAGCTACTTGGGAGCGGGAGGAGGAGATTCTCCGACTATATCCTGAGTTAGTGGACAGGTATGGATTAATTTTGCGGACAAAATTCTAAAAGGTGGGGTGATTATAACACCTCACAATTCTAAAATAAGTAATTAAAGTGTTAAGTGAGAAATTAAGTGAAGGATTAGTGAAAATCCCAAAGAATAGGCCAAAATACAAAGAAAGGGCAAAACGGTAATTAGCCAACACGCAACCCTAGGAAGGTAAAAATTGAGCAGGAGGTTTCAGATGATAAAAATAAGCCTGGAAATGGATTCAGAACGAAAAATTGAGTGGATAGGCAAGTTTCAGAAAAATCGGTGAATAGTGTTTTTAGCGGGTAAAAATACCGCAGTCAGATTGCACCGTAAAACGTGCCAGTGGAATTTTGAGCTCTAGGTTTCAAATATTGATTTTAAATAGTCCATAGAAATAGGAAATATGATTTCTGATAATATTTGAGGGATTTAAGTCAATTTGTGGAAGTTTGTTAACGGAGCGCGCTGTACCTTAAAGCAGTGTTTTTCCGAACAACCGAAAAGCTCCAAATTTTTATCTGAAAGAGTAAAATTAACGGATTTTGTTAAGATGAAAAATTATAATTTCTAATTAGGTTTTTAAATTGTGAATTTTGGTGATGACCGGAGGGAAATTCGGGTGAGTTTTAAATCACGTGGGATCCGGTACCCAGTTAAAGTTAACAAAACACTTAAAATCTCCTATTCATCTTCATTCCCACCCGTGTCTTCCTTTTCCAGCCAGCCCCAACAGCCCCTTGGCCCTCCATTGTGCACAAATTTCTTCTTTCTCACAAGCCAACCAATTCTCAACCAAATTCAACAAAGTTTGTGTTGAATCTTGATGGAAAACACCTCCTGAACCCATTGGTACCATTATTGAGTCTTGAAATTGAGTGTGGAGGGAGATCTACCACTATATAGGCCACGGTTTTCATGCAAAAAAGTTCGGTCATGTTGATTTTAAATGCTCCAATGGTGGAGTATACTTAGGTGGAGTCATATACCGTGCAATTGGGTAAGTTATTTCGACATTTCATTGGTTAAATTTTGAGTTGTGATAATTGCCCCTATAGAGGGATTTTGTGATATGTGGTGTTAGAGAGCTCAAATGGAAAATGTCTATTAGATGATAATGTCTTAGAATGATGTATTAATGCTAGAAATGCAATGAAAATTTTAAGCGAAAAAAATGGATTTTTAACTTAGAAAAAAAAATGGGTTCATGGAATGGAATTTTTGACTTTTGTCTTAATGTGTGGTATAGTGAATTGTAGTGTGATTATATGATGTTAGGAAGTGATTGTGTGAGTTGTGGGCCATGGGAATTGAGTGGAAATCCTTGGTTTGGACTAACCAACATTAGGCCATTTATGTACAATTGAGCAAATTGATGTTTTAGAACACTTTGGTGTTGTGTTGTGTGATGGAAAAGTCATTAGATGGGTTGTGTGGTGATTGGCATGTGGAAGAATCAATGTAAAAATGATAAGTGTTGAAAGTGGCAAAATGTGCCTAAAGTGTAATAATTCGCAAAACGTTGCGAAAAGGTCGTAAAACCGTAAAACGACGATTGAACTAGCCTTTGGGTAACCTAAGTAAGTGAAATAAAATGAGAAAGGAAATTTAGAAAAATAAAACCCTAAATAACCCTATTATGGCCGAACCATAGGGGGAGAGTAGGGGAATTTGACGTTTTTGCATTTTGACGTATTGTGACTGAAACTGACGGCTGTGCATGGTTGTACAGGTTGCCGTGCGTGGACATAGACTTGGAACAGTGAAACAGTGGATTGCCCTTGGTCCTGGATCAAGTGGATTGAGGTAAGTGTTGTGGTTTACACATGTACGTTGAAATTCATGAGTGGATTCAAAGTTCTAATTGGGTGGAATTTTCCTCTGTGTAGGCGTTCCCTGTTAAGCGCTGCAAGTGGAGTCTGCGGAGCTTTGTAAAAAAGAAAGAAAGAAAGGTAACCTCTTGGTACTGGGGCTTGTTCCCCTTTTGTGTTCCACCTTGCTAGTTGATGGCAATGGTAGGAAATGTGTATGAGTAGTGTAGAACAGCATGAGCATGCATGTGCATTATCACAGTGGGTACTTATGTACCAGATCTCTGGCCAGTAGATATTTTTAGCCTTCGGGCAAGTGTTTCCGGACTGCCACTGGATAGGTCTCCGAGAGGGAGTTCCAGTTGACCCAGGGTCGTGGTGTGTTATCCGGATAGGAGCACACTAGGTTGTCTCGGGTGTATATGGTTGGAAGGGGTACCTTGGTGGGTTGTTCTATGAACACGCCAGGGGTAGTACCCATAGGCGTATAGCCGAGGACATGGCGCGGTATTGGTAGCTACCATCCCGCATGTCGTAGTTGTTCTGATATAATCCCCCTTTCTCTAAATCCCTTGCTTTATCCCGTTTTATAACAGTGGTGTTGTTTTTATGCTATTTGTATACATCGAAGTGAACCATTGGGCGGAGTTTTCTCCAGAACCTCTTGGTTATTGAGATATATCCGTATATCTCACCCCGTCTCGGGGCATTTATTTCAGGATGTACCAGTGGACACGGAGCAGCGGGCAAGAAGCCCGCATGATGACGAGTGGAGCGGTGGTGTATAGTGTACTTTTTGGTGGCCATTGGGCCCAGGCTAGACTTAGAGCATGAACATGTATATGTATGTAGGAGGAGTCCATTAGCATTATGTTCATGTTATTTTGGCTAAGTTTAGTTTCATGTAATTTTAGTTATGAATGTATTTGGCAAGTGATGTTGTAATATGTAAATATTTGTAGTTTAAAGTTAAAGTTGAAAATGTAAATGTAATCCAGTATTGTAAATGTACCATGGATGTATGTAATGTGATGGAAGGGCTTTAGGCCTATTGTAGGTTTATGATTACTTGCATTATGGTTTATGCATGAAAATGTTTATGTTTTAAGTGTTTATTGGATTGGGTTGTAAGTGCCCCAAGGCGTTGTTGGACCTTGTGTGTGCCACCCATTGGTTTTTGCTGGATTTCAGGTGTATTAGTGGTGATAAACAGGTTATGCAAATTTGGAGATTTTAGGAAATACAAAGGAAACTCTGGCGAATTTTCTGTAGAATTGGCAGTTTTTGGGTGAACTTTGGAGGAGTGTATCTCTCTCCATAGTGGTCCGATTGGGACGTGCCATACGCCATTTTGAAGCTTAAGATGTCCCCTACGTTGTGTCAAAAGCTTAGGTTCATTGGTGGTGTGCGCAGCCCATGGGGGTTGTTGTAGCACACTGCCCTGTTCTGCCCTGTTTCTGTTGGCAGATTTGAGGTAGTTTTGAGAAATTAATTCCCGCTTCGTTACTTGGTCAAATTAAGCATACGATATATCAAATCGAAGTTTGAGGTGTCTAGTTTATGGTATAAAAGTTTGAGAGTCATTGGATAGGCGGTTAGGTACAGTTTATTCAATGAAGATTGGAGGTTTTAGGATGTTTTGGAGTTGGTCTGCAATGTTGTTTGTCCAACTTCAAACGGCGATAACCGGAGCTCACGAGCTCGGAATCGAGTGTGTGATAGCTTGTTAGAAAGGTAATTGAATAAGGAAAAAAGATAACCTGGATTTTAAGTTCGGATTTTTATTTTGTGTTCGTAGAAAAACAAATTAGCAAGTCCAGTTAAGTGGTAAAAACGTAAAAGTGAGGAATTGGCTAAGTGGGTTTATGGGAACCCCATAGTATCTTGTAGGTAATAAAATAAAGTGTATAAATAGTTAAGAAAGTCTTCCGCTAGTGTTTCAGTTACGGTCACAGCTTTTTATTATTACGCTTTTTATACTTTTACTGTTCGCGTAATAATAGGAAAAAGTTTATTCTCATTTTTATAAATGAACTGCTGTGATTGTAACTGCGCTTAATATCATAACTAATGTTAACAATACCGGTGTACAACGGGCTGTTACACACTACATCATCTTTATTGTGTATTATATTTCCAAAAGGAAAACAAAAAATAAATCAACATTTATTGGACTTTAAATCGTCTTTATCGTTTTTCCATGGACACTCCATCGTCTTTATTGTGTATTATATTTTCCAAAAACAAAATAAAAAACAAATTAGCATTTATTCGACATTAAATCGTCTCTCCATCGTCTTTATTGTGTATTATATTTTTCAAAAAGAAAACAAAAAAAATAGTATTTATTAGTAATTAATTCGTCTTTATCGTTTTCCCATTGACGCTCCATCATCTTTATTGTTTATTATTTTTTTCAAAAATAAAATAAAAAATAAATCAGCATTTATTCGTCCTCTTAATCCACATGTCAAATTGTTACTGGTGCCACATAAAACGCTTCACAATGCAGCGAATTAGGCTCTGCTATGTAATCTCGCAACACAGTGCAACGAGATTATATGGCCTTAAACTTGCTGATATGGTGCCATAATCTTACCGCACAGTGTAATGAGTTTGATAACATAACATTTTGGTAAAAATAAAATAAAAAATTGCCAAAAGATGGCAAAATAATCACAATCCCGCACTAGTTTATACCAATATCGCTCTTAAAGGGGCTATTGCCACAATAGTTATGTATGTATAAGTAACTTCATTAGTTCATTACAAAAATATCGAAGACAACCTCCCATTTTTTGATGTTAATTACATATATCTTCTTTATATAATAAAATATTCAGAAAAATATGTCATCTTCCAAAAAAACAATATAAATAAGGGGTACGTTTTTTCATAAACCTGCTGCAAGATAAAAAAAAAATCCCCTCCTGCAGAATGCAGACCCATAAAAAATCCTGCTTAATTTTTTTTAATATGGTGGATCCCATCTTTTTTTTATCTATACATAGGAAAGTTAATAATTTATTCTGCATGAGGAGAAACTATTAACCCTATAAATAATTATTAAACATTTGAAAATTATAATGTTATAAATTTATAATTATATCATCAGAGATTCAATTTTTATCATCGACTCATTTATCTCTCTCCTACTTAGATGATTGCATATTTGCACATGTAATCTTTGTGATCAGTATATTAGAGATTCAATTATTTATTTAGTCATTTATTTTGTTACCCTACCTTCTTCTTTTTCTTACCCAAAAAGGTACATTGTTTTCACTTTCAATCTACCATATTAATCTTTAGGATATATTTTTCTTATTATGTAGGAAAAATATTACCTCATGTTGTAGAGATAAAAGTATAAGTGGGAACCATAGGTAAGAGGAGAGAGAAAAAAGAGTGGTGGGACCCAATCCCTTTTTGTGTGTGTAGAAAAATTATTTATCTCATGTAATAATAACAGAAAAGGAAAAAGAAATTAGGTATAGCGTAGAGGAAGAGAGAAAGGGGAGGAGAGAAAAAGGGTGTGGGATAAAGTGAGGAGAACGAAAGAGAGAAAAAGGGTTTATTTTATTTCGCAAATACGGACCGTTGGATTAGATTGTAATCAAACGATAATGAAAGGGGTAGGCAAACGTAGGCAAAATAATCTATCATATATATATATATATATAGGATATGGTCAACTTACACCAAATCTTAACTGTTGATTCCATGAATCTAACTATTGAGATTTATTAGATCACATTAATTAATTAATTATTAATTTCTAATAAATGATAACGTTAGATACACAGAAATCAACCGGTTAAAATTTGATTTAAAACATACTATTATTACACAAATGTAAATTGAATATATATATATATATATGGGGCAGGATCATTTTACACCCGTGTAACTTACACTCTTAATCTTATCCGTTGATCCCACTTATATATAAGGGCTCTAATTTTTTAGTAATGTGAGCCATTGGATATAAGTGGATCAACGATCAAGATTGAGTGTAAGACTTCTATCTCTTACGCTCCAACTTGAGGGGGAGTGTTTGATATTGTATGTAACGGAATATTAGTCGTAATGAGAATATTAGTATGTAACGGTATATTAGCCGTTATGAGAATATCTTTTGTAACCGTAGATAGGGTATTTACTTTTGTAACTGTAGTATTTATTATCTTTTGTAACCGTGGATAGGGTATTTACTTTTGTAACCGTAGTATTTATTACGGTTTTTACTTTTGTAACCTGAATATCTATTTGCGCCTATTTAAAGGCTCCCAATGGATGAGATAACCATCGAGTTGAATCACCAAGTTTTTTTATCCCGCAGACTATTTACACCGATAGAGCCTACCTACAAAACCTGAATCTTCTTAAGCTCGTGATTCCTATTTTGGCTGCGTTGTGATAATTCCAATCCATGGCAACCACTACCTCTTCTCGCTCCTCATCATCGAGCCAAGGCTCTTCGAGTTGTGGAAAGCCTCATGGTGTGGCCATGTGGTTTATCAATTGTTTAACTACAGCTTTCTTTTCATCCTTGGAACATTGCTCTTGCATCCGCATCGCCACTCAAGAAGATGGAGAAGATGCCAATGATGACTTTCCCTTGATCATCAATGATGGAATCTCCGCCGCCACCGTGACGGCGGCACCGCCATCACTAACTGAGAGAAGTGCAGTTTTCCAGCTGGCGCATTTTGCGCGGGACTTGGCGGAAAGTGCGCCACTTGATCCATTTTGCCTCTGTTCATTGGAGCAAAGTGCGCGAAGCTGGCGCAAAGTGCGCGGGACTTGGCGCAAAGTGCGCCAGTTGACATCTTCAGCTTTATTTGCCCGTGCAAATTGCGCCAGAGTTGGCACAAAGTGCGTGGGTGATACTTTTAATTTTAATCTGAATCGAATTACTCAAAAAGGGGCCCAATTGGAGGGCAAGTGTAATCAAAGGATCAGAAACAAGGAGAGAAGTAACTTTTTGACAACAAGGAGATGGAAAAAACAAAGAGAGTGAGAATTTTTGGGAGCTTCTTGGATTTTCGAAAATTCGAACGATCAAGATGGAAGATCTTCATCTTTTTTCAATTCTTTCGGTTCTGAATTATATTTTCTTTTATGTTTATTTTGTCAAATATGAATATGTCTGGCTAGTTTTATTATTGTGGTAAGGGTAACAACCCTTGATGTGAACCCCTTGTAGTTTTGTTGAAGTTTATGTTTATTTATTAAATTGAATTGAATTGCTCTTTCCCAGTTCTTCATTCTATAATTCTTTTGTAACTGATCAATCTATTAAGATTGCGAGGGTTAGGGTTTTCAATCTATTATATCCTTATTGAAAACCCTAACCCTCGCAATCCTAATAGATTGAAAACCCTAACCCTCGCAATCCTAATAGATTGATCAGTTACAAAAGAATTATAGAATGAAGAACAGGGAAAGATAAATTCAATTCAATTTAATAAATAAACATAAACTTCAACAAAACTACAAGGGGTTCATATCAAGGGTTGTTACCCTTACCACAATAATAAAACTAGCCAGACATATTCATATTTGACAAAATAAACATAAAAGAAAATATAATTCAGAACCGAAAGAATAGAAAAAAGATGAAGATCTTCCATCTTGATCGTTCGAATTTTGGAAAATCCAAGAAGCTCCCAAAAATTCTCACTCTCTTTGTTTTTTCCATCTCCTTGTTGTCAAAAAGTTACTTCTCTCCTTGTTTCTGATCCTTTGATTACACTTGCCCTCCAATTGGGCCCCTTTTTGAGTAATTCGATTCAGATTAAAATTAAAAGTATCACCCACGCACTTTGTACCAACTCTGGCGCAATTTGCACGGGCAAATAAAGCTGAAGATGTCAACTGGCGCACTTTGCGCCAAGTCCCGCGCACTTTGCGCCAGCTTCGCACACTTTGCTCCAATGAACAGAGGCAAAATGGATCAAGTGGCGCACTTTCCGCCAAGTCCCGCGCAAAATGCGCCAGCTGGAAAACTGCACTTCTCTCAGTTAGTGATGGCGGTGCCGCCATCACGGTGGCGGCGGAGATTCCATCATTGATGATCAAGGGAAAGTCATCATTGGCATCTTCTCCATCTTCTTGAGTGGCGGTGCGGATGCAAGAGCAATGTTCCAAGGATGAAAAGAAAGCTGTAGTTAAACAATTGATAAACCACATGGCCACACCATCAGGCTTTCCACAACTCGAAGAGCCTTGGCTCGATGATGAGGAGCGAGAAGAGGTAGTGGTTGCCATGGCTTGAAATTATCACAACGCAGCCAAAATAGGAATCACGAGCTTAAGAAGATTCATGTTTTGTAGGTCGGCTCTATAACACCTCATATATTTAAATGTGCATTTTAACATTATATTGTGAAATGAAAGTTGGTGGATTAGTGAAAATCCAAGAATTATGGCCAAAATGGGCAAAAAGGGCAAAATGGTAATTTGCCAACCGTGTGTTCTGAGGCTAAAATACTGAGTTAGAGATTTCAAATGACAAAAGTAATACTGGAAATGGAATCAGGGCGGAAAATTGAGTGAATAGGCAAATTTGGGAAAAATTGATGAATAGTGATTTTTTTAGTGTTAAAATACTGAGGTGTGAGTGTACCGATAGGTGTGAAATTTTTATCAAGATTTTGGAGAAATAAAAATATGTCATGGACTGGAAAAATATGTAGATTAAGAATTTATGATCGGAATTTTTATCGGAGTTAAAGTTAGATCGCGCGTGGGACCCGTGTGACCGAAGTCACTTGGCCCCACCTCTTTTTCTTCTTCTTTCCTTTCCCTTTTCTTCTTCCCTGCGCGCACACACAGTGTGAAGGACCCAAAAACACACCTTTCTCTCCATCTCTTCCCATTTCTTCATTTCTTCACCGAATCGCTTGATTTTGGTGTTGAAATCTATTGTAAACAACCTTCCAAAGCCTTTGGTAACACTTAGAAGCCTTGAATCCATCTCTTTGGCCGCGTTTGGAGCAAAGTCAGATCCGACCCACTTGAGTTCTTGGAGATTTCTTGGAGTTTTGATCTTCAAATGGTTTAGTGAAGCCTTGGTGGTGATCATACAACACATTGTGAGTATATTTGTGGTATGTTTGTGTTTGATTTCATAGATCTAGGAATTTATGTTCAAACCTTTGATTTTAGATGTGTGATGATAGAGAGCCCAAATGGAAAAATGCTATTAGATGAAAAGGCCTTAGAATCATGCTTCTAAGCTAGAAATGCTATGTTAATTTTTGGTGAAAAATATAGGTTTTTAACTTAGGCAAAATTGAGGAATTTTCATGGAAAAATGAGTTTTGGTGTAATTTGGATTTGATGATTGTTGTAGGGTGCCTCACACGGACGTAATTGTGGAAACTTGAAATGGAGCATACGTTTGGAACGGATTGCTAAGTATTGAGGTAAACTCTTGGAACTTGGGTTTAATCCCTAGTGTGCTCCACCACACCTAGTGGAAGGTAGTGGTTGGATTATGTGGTTATGACATGGTGTGATTGTGTGCTTGTATGCATATTGCTTGTATTCTGTGAAAATTGTTTGGTCACTGGCCAGTTGACGTGTGTTGGGTTTGGACATCCGCTGGATCATTTCGTGACGGAGTGCCAGTTGGACTGAAAGTAAACTGGCCTTTGAAGGCCGATGCATGTAAGGTGTAAAACAAAAATTTTACTGCGGAACATACATGCACTCATAGATTCATGCTTTAAGACAGCATGATGTTACCTTGTTTTGGCCTGATAGTCAGGGAGATATATATGTATATATATGAAGGGTTCAAACCCTCTAATGGTGATCCACACCACCGTTCGTCTATGATGCAAGAACTCTTTAATGGGCTGTGGGAACAATATCCTTTTGTTGGGTTTGGACATCCGCTGGATCATTTCGTGACGGAGTGCCAGTTGGACTGCCATGGGGTCGACTCTGGGAGCGACTCCAGGATGAGCCAAACGTGGGACATCCGCCGGATAGGTCTCTTGAGGAGTTCCGGTTGGGTTGCCATGGAGTTTTTCAACCATGGGAGAAGCTTTTTTCGGGAGTTATATTTTGAAATTTTGAATCCATGAGTGGATGTTTTTGGGTTGTCTCCAGTTGGATGGTGATATTGTTTTACTTGCATATTACATTATGTATAAACATTTTAGTGATATAGTGGAGAAGCCTCTAGCTCCATTGGTTTACTGAGATATATCCGTATATCTCACCCCGTATGGGGGACCACATTTCAGGTTACTATGAGCCGGGAGGAGCTTCGGGCAAGAAGCCCGTATAGTGGACATTGGATTGGCATGCGGTGCATTAGATTCGCATGACATTTTGGAGGAGGACTATTGGATTGCACATATACCATTAGTATTTTGAGACTTAGGTCATGAACATATTGCATGATGTTATTTCCATGCTTTTGTTAGTGTTCATGATTATATATAAGTCTTTTTATTGGTTTATATATTCTTTTGGATAACTGTATATTTTGAGTGAGCATGGGACTTGTCCATTGCCACATTCATATTGAAGTCTTGGTATTATGTTGTAAAAATGGTCCATATTTGTTTGTAAATGGCCATTATTTGAGGACTTTGTAAATGATGTTTAATAAGGAAAATGCATGATAAAGGGCCTAGAGCCTACATTATATGATTATGTGTTATGTGGATATAATGGATTACACACCCTTTTTGGGGCTTAAAATGCTGTAATCTGTCATTTTGCTGCATAGTAATCGATTACCCAAGGCATGGTAATCGATTACCATGCAACAGGGGAAAAAAATTGGCTACTGTCTTCACTGGTAATCGATTACTGGCCTTTGGTAATCGATTATCGATTACCCAAAGTTGGTAATCGATTACCAGAACAGAGGATTTGAAAAATTGGCTACTGCCTCATTTTGACAGGTGGTAATCGATTACCACCCACTGGTAATCGATTACCACAGTGTAAATTTTGAAAATTTAAGTTTTTCTAGACTAAAAGAAATAATTGATGGGTAATCCAACATGGTACGTGGTTTGAAACCACGCGTCTAATAAAGGGCTAGAACTTGGTAAGAAAGGAAAATAAGTTGATGGGTTTAAAATGAGTTGAATAAAAAGAAAGATTAGTGTTGTTGGTGTAAGCTGAATGACCATATCCAATTATATATATATATATTTTATATATATATATATAATATATATATATATGATATATATTATATATATATATATATATATATATATATATATATTAACCCATATATATATTATCGTTTGATTACAATCTAATCCAACGATCCGTATTAAATAAACCCTTTTTCTCTCTTTCTTTCTCCTCACTTTATCCCACACCCTTTTTCTCTCCTCCCCTTTCTCTCTTCCTCTACGCTATACCTAATTTCTTTTTCCTTTTCTGTTATTATTACATGAGATAAATAATTTTTCTACACACACAAAAAGGGATTGGGTCCCACCACTCTTTTTTCTCTCTCCTCTTACCTATGGTTCCCACTTATACTTTTATCTCTACAACATGAGGTAATATTTTTCCTACATAATAAGAAAAATATATCCTAAAGATTAATATGGTAGATTGAAAGTGAAAACAATGTACCTTTTTGGGTAAGAAAAAGAAGAAGGTAGGGTAACAAAATAAATGACTAAATAAATAATTGAATCTCTAATATACTGATCACAAAGATTACATGTGCAAATATGCAATCATCTAAGTAGGAGAGAGATAAATGAGTCGATGATAAAAATTGAATCTCTGATGATATAATTATAAATTTATAACATTATAATTTTCAAATGTTTAATAATTATTTATAGGGTTAATAGTTTCTCCTCGTGCAGAATAAATTATTAACTTTCCTATGTATAGATAAAAAAAAGATGGGATCCACCATATTAAAAAAAATTAAGCAGGATTTTTTATGGGTCTGCACTCTGCAGTAGGGGATTTTTTTTTTATCTTGCAGCAGGTTTATGAAAAAACGTACCCCTTATTTATATTGTTTTTTTGGAAGATGACATATTTTTCTGAATATTTTATTATATAAAGAAGATATATGTAATTAACATCAAAAAATGGGAGGTTGTCTTCGATATTTTTGTAATGAACTAATGAAGTTACTTATACATACATAACTATTGTGGCAATAGCCCCTTTAAGAGCGATATTGGTATAAACTAGTGCGGGATTGTGATTATTTTGCCATCTTTTGGCAATTTTTTATTTTATTTTTACCAAAATGTTATGTTATCAAACTCATTACACTGCGGTAAGATTATGGCACCATATCAGCAAGTTTAAGGCCATATAATCTCGTTGCACTGTGTTGCGAGATTACATAGCAGAGCCTAATTCGCTGCATTGTGAAGCGTTTTATGTGGCACCAGTAACAATTTGACATGTGGATTAAGAGGACGAATAAATGCTGATTTATTTTTTATTTTATTTTTGAAAAAAATAATAAACAATAAAGATGATGGAGCGTCAATGGGAAAACGATAAAGACGAATTAATTACTAATAAATACTATTTTTTTTGTTTTCTTTTTGAAAAATATAATACACAATAAAGACGATGGAGAGACGATTTAATGTCGAATAAATGCTAATTTGTTTTTTATTTTCTTTTTGGAAAATATAATACACAATAAAGACGATGGAGTGTCCATGGAAAAACGATAAAGACGATTTAAAGTCCAATAAATGTTGATTTATTTTTTGTTTTCCTTTTGGAAATATAATACACAATAAAGATGATGTAGTGCCATAGAAAAATGATAAAGATGATTTAATGTCAAATAAATACTGATTTATTTTTGTTTTCATTTAAAAAAAGATAATACACAATAAAAACGTAGGAGTGTCCAAATGGATTATTCATGGGAAAATGATAAAGACGATTTAATGTCCAATAAATACTGATTTGTTTTTTATTTTCTTTTTGAAAAATATTATACAGAATAAAGACGATGGAGTGTCAAATAGAGTATCAATGGACATAGGAACAATTAGGGTTTGTCAAATATGAGAACAATTCAAGAAAATGTAAATAATTCAAAAGTTCTTTAGAAACTCAAGAACACAAGATTCAAGGTTGGGAAAAGATTTGAGAAAATTATGCGGTAAAGAGAAACAAACACCTTTACGACCCCCCCTTGCAATTTGGATTACAATTACGTTTACTTATTCAATTGATCAAACGATTCATCATCTTTTATACGATTAGTTAATCCCTAATTCCTTAGTGACTTTAACATTATTAACTCTATTAGAATCCTAATCCCTTAGAAATCCCTTTTCAAGTTAAACCTTAGAATCAATGAATCTTTAACGTTCGCGGTTCATGTAGCCTATCCCTAGTGCATACATAAATCGTTATCTTACCCTTTGTCAAGAATTAGAATTCCAATATCCCTATTGAAAACCCTAACCCTCGCAATCTTAATAGATTGATCAGTTACAAAAGAATTATAGAATGAAGAACTGGGAAAGATAAATTCAATTCAATTTAATAAATAAACATAAACTTCAACAAAACTACAAGGGGTTCATATCAAGGGTTGTTACCCTTACCACAATAATAAAACTAGCCAGACATATTCATATTTGACAAAATAAACATAAAAGAAAATATAATTCAGAACCGAAAGAATAGAAAAAAGATGAAGATCTTCCATCTTGATCGTTCGAATTTTCGAAAATCCAAGAAGCTCCCAAAAATTCTCACTCTCTTTGTTTTTTCCATCTCCTTGTTGTCAAAAAGTTACTTCTCTCCTTGTTTCTGATCCTTTGATTACACTTGCCCTCCAATTGGGCCCCTTTTTGAGTAATTCGATTCAGATTAAAATTAAAAGTATCACCCACGCACTTTGTGCCAACTCTGGCGCAATTTGCACGGGCAAATAAAGCTGAAGATGTCAACTGGCGCACTTTGCGCCAAGTCCCGCGCACTTTGCGCCAGCTTCGCGCACTTTGCTCCAATGAACAGAGGCAAAATGGATCAAGTGGCGCACTTTCCGCCAAGTCCCGCGCAAAATGCGCCAGCTGGAAAACTGCACTTCTCTCAGTTAGTGATGGCGGTGCCGCCGTCACGGTGGCGGCGGAGATTCCATCATTGATGATCAAGGGAAAGTCATCATTGGCATCTTCTCCATCTTCTTCAGTGGCGATGCGGATGCAAGAGCAATGTTCCAAGGATGAAAAGAAAGCTGTAGTTAAACAATTGATAAACCACATGGCCACACCATGAGGCTTTCCACAACTCGAAGAGCCTTGGCTCGATGATGAGGAGCGAGAAGAGGTAGTGGTTGCCATGGATTGAAATTATCACAACGCAGCCAAAATAGGAATCACGAGCTTAAGAAGATTTAGGTTTTGTAGGTAGGCTCTATCGGTGTAAATAGTCTGCGGGATAAAAAAACTTGGTGATTCAACTCGATGGTTATCTCATCCATTGGGAGCCTTTAAATAGGCGCAAATAGATATTCAGGTTACAAAAGTAAAAACCGTAATAAATACTACGGTTACAAAAGTAAATACCCTATCCACGGTTACAAAAGATAATAAATACTACAGTTACAAAAGTAAATACCCTATCTACGGTTACAAAAGATATTCTTATAACGGCTAATATACCGTTACATAATAATATTCTCATTACGACTAATATTCCGTTACATACAATATCAAACACTCCCCCTCAAGTTGGAGCGTAAGAGATAGAAGTCTTACACTCAATCTTGATAATTGATCCACTTATATCCAATGGCTCACATTACTAAAAAATTAGAGCCCTTATATATAAGTGGGATCAACGGATAAGATTAAGAGTGTAAGTTACACGGGTGTAAAATGATCCTGCCCCATATATATATATATATATATATATATATATATATATATATATATTCAATTTACACTTGTGTAATAATAATATGTTTTAAATCAAATTTTAACCGGTTGATTTCTGTGTATCTAACGTCTAGGAAGCACGGACACTTGTAAAAACAGGAAGAGTCGGGTCCGACACGCTCCGACACGGCGACACGCTCCGACACGGTGTCGGACACGCGGTTGACTTTTTCCGACACGTTGACCATTCCGACACGCGAATTTGACCGTTTTCCGACACGTTGACCATTCCGACACGCGAATTTGACCGTGTCCGACACGGTCAAATGGCATTTTCGCAATTTTTTTAAATTTTTTTTATTTTTTTTAAATTTTTTTAAAAAAAATTTAAATTTTTTTTATAAAAAATTTAAAATATATTAATAAAGCTTCCACCTGATCATATCAATTTTATTTTTTTTGTCTTTTTTCCCTTAAGTAGATAAGAGATCATCCCAGCATCATTGTTGTCAATTCCTATTACGCTCTTGTTGTATCTCATTCTCTCTGATCTCTCTCTATTTGATTTGTTATTTGATATTATATCTCTATCCCAGTTTTTTTTTTTTTTTATTAAAGCTTCCATCTTTATAACGTGTTGATGGGTATTATTAATTTAGTTTCATTTTTTTGTTAAATTATTAAATATTAAATGAAATATACAATATATAAATTAAAAATATTATTTAATATTAAAACGTGTCCCAACGTGTCGAAATCCAAAAAAATTTAGAATTGACGTGTCGGAGTGTCGTGTCGTGTCACGTGTCGCGTATCGTATCGGTGCTACATAGTCTAACGTTATCATTTATTAGAAATTAATAATTAATTAATTAATGTGATCTAATAAATCTCAATGATTCAGGGAATCAACAGTTAAGATTTGGTGTAAGTTGACCATATCCTATATATATATATATATATATATATATATATATATATGATAGATTATTTTGCCTACGTTTGCCTACCCCTTTCATTATCGTTTGATTACAATCTAATCCAACGATCCGTATTTGCGAAATAAAATAAACCCTTTTTCTCTCTTTCTTTCTCCTCACTTTATCCCACACCCTTTTTCTCTCCTCCCCTTTCTCTCTTCCTCTACGCTATACCTAATTTCTTTTTCCTTTTCTGTTATTATTACATGAGATAAATAATTTTTCTACACACACAAAAAGGGATTGGGTCCCACCACTCTTTTTTCTCTCTCCTCTTACCTATGGTTCCCACTTATACTTTTATATCTACAACATGAGGTAATATTTTTCCTACATAATAAGAAAAATATATCCTAAAGATTAATATGGTAGATTGAAAGTGAAAACAATGTACCTTTTTGGGTAAGAAAAAGAAGAAGGTAGGGTAACAAAATAAATGACTAAATAAATAATTGAATCTCTAATATACTGATCACAAAGATTACATGTGCAAATATGCAATCATCTAAGTAGGAGAGAGATAAATGAGTCGATGATAAAAATTGAATCTCTGATGATATAATTATAAATTTATAACATTATAATTTTCAAATGTTTAATAATTATTTATAGGGTTAATAGTTTCTCCTCGTGCAGAATAAATTATTAACTTTCCTATGTATAGATAAAAAAAAGATGGGATCCACCATATTAAAAAAAATTAAGCAGGATTTTTTATGGGTCTGCACTCTGCAGTAGGGGATTTTTTTTTATCTTGCAGCAGGTTTATGAAAAAACGTACCCCTTATTTATATTGTTTTTTTGGAAGATGACATATTTTTCTGAATATTTTATTATATAAAGAAGATATATGTAATTAACATCAAAAAATGGGAGGTTGTCTTCGATATTTTTGTAATGAACTAATGAAGTTACTTATACATACATAACTATTGTGGCAATAGCCCCTTTAAGAGCGATATTGGTATAAACTAGTGCGGGATTGTGATTATTTTGCCATCTTTTGGCAATTTTTTATTTTATTTTTACCAAAATGTTATGTTATCAAACTCATTACACTGTGTGTAACAGCCCGTTGTACACCGGTATTGTTAACATTGATTATGATATTAAGCGCAGTTACAATCACAGTGATTAGATTAATTAAATTACGGGCAAATTTTTCTTTTAACATATTCCTTTTCTTACATAAACACTCTTTCCGTAATCAATTAAAACCACACTATGATTGTAAATGCCATTTGCGGAATCATACATTTTCTAACATCATAAATCTTTCTTTTTATTCCATTCATTTAGACTCACCATCTTACTTTCTCCTTTTACCAAGTTATAGTCCTTTACGTTGTCTACGCGTAGTTTCAAACCACGTATCATTTGGAGTTCTACCCATCAAGTTAAGCCCCTTTCTTTTAGTTTAGAAAAAACTGCATTTTCGAAAATTACACTGTGGTAATCGATTACCAGTGGGTGGTAATCGATTACCACCTGTCAAAAATGAGGCAGTAGCCAATTTTTCAATTCCTCTGTTCTGGTAATCGATTACCAACTTTGGGTAATCGATTACCTCACATGGTAATCGATTACCAAAGGCCAGTAATCGATTACCAGTGCAGACAGTAGCTAATTTTTCGTCCCCTGTTGCATGGTAATCGATTACCATGCTTGGGTAATCGATTACTATGCAGCAAAATGACAGATTACAGCAGTTTTGAGCCCCAAAAAGGGTGTGTAATCCATCCCTACCCCCTTGGTACTCCACATAACACATAATCATGTCCTAATGTTGGCTCTAGGCCCTTCCATCATGCATTTTCCTTAAGTTTAACATCATTTACATCATCCTCAAAATAATGGCCATTTACATGCAAATATGGACCATTTTTACAACATTACTCATTAAGACTTCAAGGCTATGAATGTGGCAATGGACAAGTCCCATGCTCACTCAAAATATACAGTTATCCAAGCCATGAATAATAAAACATAACAAGACTTAGCATATGACCATGAACACTAACAAAAGCATGGAAATAACATCATGCAATATGTTCATGACCTAAGTCTCAAAATACTAATGGTATGCTATGTGCACTCCATAAACTCCTCCAAAAAGCCATGCAATCCAAATGCACCGCATGCCAATCCAACGTCCACTATACGGGCTTCTTGCCCGAAGCTCCTCCTGGCTCATAGTGACCTGAAATGTGGTCCCCCAAACACGGGGTGAGATATACGGATATATCTCAGTAAACCAATGGAGCTAGAGGCTCTCTCCACTCCATGGCTCACTAAAATGTATCAAAATGACATAATATGGCATGCAAGTAAAACAATATCACCATCCTCCTGGAGACACCCAAGAACATCCGTTCATGGATTCATGTTCAAGGACTCCATCATATAACTCCGAGACAGTCCTGGCGCCTCTCCCATGGTTGAAGACTCCATGGCAATACCCAACCGGAACTCCTCATGAGCCCTATCCGGCGGACGTCCCACGTTTGGATCATCCTGGCGCCGCTCCCAGAGTCGACTCCACGGCAATACCCGACTGGCATTCTCACAAGGATGAATCCAGCGGATGACCAAACTCCACTTGTCAACTGATCAGTGACCACACAATTTTCACACAATACAAGCAATATGCATACAAGCACACAAACACATCATGTCATCACTACATAATCCAACCACAACCTTCCTCTAGGTGTGGTGGAGCTCACTAGGGATTAAACCCAAGTTCCAAGAGTTTACCTTAACACGAGCAACACCGTTCCAAACGTATGCTCCAAATCAACTTTTCACAATTCCAACCGTGTGAGGCACCCTACATCAATCATCAAATCCCAATTACACAAAAACTCATTTTTCATCAAAATTCCTCAAAATTCTCTAAGTTAAAAACCCAGATTTTTCACCAAAATTTAACATAGCATTTCTAGCTTACAAACATGATTCTGAGACCTTTTCATCTAATAGCATTTTTCCATTTGGGCTCTCTATCATCACACATCTAAAATCAAAGGTTTGAACACATATTCATAGATCTAAGAAATCAACTATCAAAAGACCACAAATATACTTACAATGAGTTGTATGATCACTACCAAGGCTTCACTAAACCATTTGAAGCTCAAAACTCCAAGAAATCTCAAAAAACTCCAATGGGTCGGATCTGTTCTTGCTCAAAACGCGGCCAAAGAGATGGATTCAAGGCTTCTAAGTGCTACCAATGGCTTTGGAAGGTTGTTTACGATAGATTTCAACACCAAAATCAAGCGATTCGGTGGAGAAACGAAGAAATGGTGAAATGGGAAGAAAATGGTGTTTGGCCCCCTATTTCCACAGAGAGCGCGCGAGAGAGGTGGAGAGAAAAAGAGAGAAAGAAGGAAGGAAAAAGGAGGTGGGGCCAAGTGACTTCGGTCACACGGGTCCCACACGCGATCTAACTTTAACTCCGATAAAATTTCTGATCATAAATCCTTAATCTAAATATTTTTCCAGTCCATGACATATTTTTCTTTCTCCAAAATAATGATAAAAATTTCACACCTATCGGTACACTCACACCACAGTATTTTAACATTAAAAATTCACTATTCATCAATTTTTCCCAAATTTGCCCATTCACTCAATTTTCCGCCCTGATTCCATTTCCAGCATTATTTCTGTCATTCGAAATCTCTAACTCAGTATTTTAGCCTCATAACACACGGTTGGCAAATTACAATTTTGCCCTTTTTGCCCCTTTTGGCCATAATACTTGGATTTTCACTAATCCATCAACTTTCATTTCTCATAATAATATAAAATGCACATTTAAATATTTGAGGCGTTATATTCACCCCACCTTTTTGAAATTTTGTCCGCAAAATTAAATCATACCTGCTCACTAACTCAGGATACAGCCGGAGAATCTCGTCCTCCCGTTCCCAAGTAGCCTCCTCAGGCGTGCGGCCTTCCCACTGAATCTTCAGCATGGGAATCACTTTACTTCTCAATCGCTTTTCATTGCGATCCAATACTGCCATAGGACCAATGGGAGTCTTCAAGTTCTCCCTGATTTCAATATTATCCGGCATCACAATATGTGACTCGTCCGAAACATAACGTCGCAACTGCGACACATGAAACACATCATGTAAATTAGATAACTGCGGGGGTAAGGCAAGCTGATAGGCCACCAATCCTACTCTTTTCATAATCTGATATGGCCCAATGAATCGTGGACTCAGCTTCCTCACACCCAACGCACGGCCAACACCTGTGACCGGCGACAAACGTACAAACACATGGTCACCTTCCTCAAATTCCAGCGGTCTATGCTTATTGTCATAATAGCTTTTCTGCCGATTCTGTGCCTGTTTCAATTTCTCTCTGATCATTTCAATTTGCCCTGTCGTTTCCTGCACAAAATCCGGACCAAATCTTTCTTTATCGCCTACCTCAGTCCAACATGTGGGCGTACGACACCTCCTGCCATATAAAACCTCGTATGGTGCCATGCCCAGACTGGAATGAAAACTGTTATTATAAGAAAACTCCACCAGTGGCAAGTACCTATCCCAGGCATTACCCTGTTCCAGTGTGCATGCTCTCAGCATATCCTCAAGTGTCTGTATGGTCCTCTCAGTCTGACCATCAGTCTGCGGGTGATAAGCAGTGCTCAGTCGAAGCTGAGTGCCAAAAGCCTGCTGCAAAGCTCCCCAAAATCGTGAAGTAAACTTCGGGTCCCGATCGCTCACAATGCTAATCGGTATCCCATGGAGTCTAACAATCTCCTTCACATACAATGTAGCTAACTTCTCTGTAGTGTAGTCCACTCGTACTGGTAGAAAATGCGCAGACTTCGTAAGTCGGTCCACAATGACCCAAATTGAATCATAACCAGCTTGAGTTCGCGGCAACCCACAACAAAATCCATAGAAATACTTTCCCATTTCCATTCGGGTATATCCAGCGGTTGAAGTAATCCAGCAGGTTTCTGATGCTCTATTTTCACTTTTTGACAAACCAAGCACTTAGACACGTACTCGGCAACATCCCTTTTCATACCAGGCCACCAGAACTTAACTTTCAAATCTTGATACATTTTTGTGGCACCTGGGTGGATAGCATATTGACCCTTATGGGCCTCAGTCATAACTTCCTCAGCAAGTTCCTTGGGCACAACAATCCTGCCCTGATATAACAAAAGTCCTTGTTCATTAACAGATATGCCACTCTGGCCTTTCAAATACTTTATACTTTCATTTCTGATTTGAGTCTCTTTAATCTTCTCGTGCAGCTCGTTTTCAATCCGAGTCAACTCCATATCACACATCCTTCCTGCAAAGAAATCCGTTATTTTCATGTCACGGAATTGCTCAATCACTTCATTGTCCCACATCATCATATGAGATAAGTTAACAGACTTCCTACTCAATGCATCTGCCACAACATTGGCCTTTCCCGGGTGGTATTTCAGCTCAAAGTCATAATCTTTCAAAAATTCAACCCATCTACGCTGCCTCATATTCAGCTCCTTCTGATCAAATAAATATTTCAAGCTTTTATGGTCGCTGAACACAGCAAACTTCATCCCTTACAGAAAGTGCCTCCAAATTTTCAAGGCAAACACGATAGCAGCCAATTCTAAGTCATGCGTCGGATAATTTTCTTCATGTGGCCTCAACTGCCTAGACGCATATGCAATCACTTTTCCTTCCTGCATCAGCACGCTCCCTAAACCTTTCTTAGAAGCATCACAATATAATACAAACTCACCCTCCGGATCAGGTAGAGTCAACACCGGAGCAGTAGTCAATTTCTCTTTAAGTAGCAGAAAACAGTCCTCACATTCCTGGGTCCACACAAAAGGAGTATCCTTTCGTGTCAATCGGGTCAACGGTAGAACCATTGCAGAAAATCCCTGTATAAATCGGCGATAATAGCCAGCAAGCCCCAGAAAACTTCTAATTTCAGTCACAGTCTTGGGTCTTTCCCAGTCACTCACCGCTTCAATCTTGCTTGGATCCACTGCAACACCACTTGCAGAAATAACATGACCCAAAAATTGCACCTCAGATAACCAGAATTCACACTTAGACGGTTTAGCATACAGTTTCTTGTCTTTCAACACCTGCAACACAGTCCTCAAATGGTCCATGTGCTCCTCTTTACTCTTAGAATAGATCAAAATATCATCAATGAACACAATTACAAACTGGTCCAAATACGGTTTAAAAATGCGGTTCATATAGTCCATGAACACCGCCGGGGCATTAGTAAGCCCGAAAGGAATCACTTGATATTCAAAATGTCCATATCTGGATCGGAAAGCTGTTTTTGGTACATCCTCCGGTTTAATCCGAATCTGGTGATATCCGGACCGGAGATCAATCTTCGAAAATACACAGGCACCCCTCAACTGATCTAATAAATCATCTATACGCGGTAATGGGTACCGGTTCTTAATAGTCACTTTATTCAGCTGTCGGTAGTCAGTGCACAATCTCATGCTACCATCCTTTTTCTTTACAAATATCACCGGTGCTCCCCACGGGGACACACTCGGCCTAATAAAATTCTTCGCAGACAGTTCTTCAATATGTTTCTTCAATTCAGCCAACTCAAGTGGCGACATCCGATATGGAGCCAAGGAGATCGGCCCCACACCAGGCAATAAATCAATCGAGAATTCAATCTCTCTCTCAGGTGGGAATTCCGGTATCTCATCCGGAAACACATCCTCAAACTCATTTACAACTGGAATAGCGGAAATCTCTTCCTTTTTATCACCTACCAATCCGCCCAACAAAACATAACCCAAATCTCCAGCCTTCAAGGCCTTCACAGTTTGACTTACAGACAAATACAGAGACGGACAAACAGACGGCCTCTCGTGAGATAACAACAACCTCTTTCCGCAGCAATCAATCATTGCGCAGTTCCGAGACAACCAATCCATCCCCAAAATCAAATTGACAGAGGCCAGGGGTAAGATAATTAAATCAATGGTGTAACCCCTGCCTAAATAAGTGAACTTCACATCTTCACAGATCCAAGACGATTCACTAACCTCTCCTGTAGCAGTAGTAATACGCATCGGAGGAACCATCCGTGTTACCTTTAAATCCAGCGCCTTAGCCACATAGTCCGCCACAAATGAATGTGTTGCTCCCGAATCAAACAACACAGATAAATCAACATTAGATAGAAAAATTATACCTTTGACCAAATTCGGAGCCTTTTCAGTACGTTGTGCATTTGTAGTATAAACTCGTCCCACAGTAGGAACAACAGCCATAGGAGCAGCAGTAGTAGTAGTAGTAGTAGCTGGCGGCAAGGCCTGCAGATTCGCAGCCTGCCCCGAAGAAGATGTACAATTTCTAGCAAAGTGGCCACTCTGACCACATCTAAAACAGTTCGACGTACCAGCACCACATACACCTCTGTGGTATTTCCCACACTTCCCACATTGTGGGGTAAAATATCTGTTCGAAGCACCACCACCACCAGTATTTCCACCCCTCTTGAACTGACCAGGAGGCTGCCTCACATGCAACCCCCTACCTCTATTATTATTATTATTGAAACCTCCTCTGTTAGTATTACCAGAAGGACCAGGTGTCCTCTTAACATCTTGCTCTTTTGTAGAATCAGATTTCGGATATCTTCCATAAACAGTCTCGACCCTCTTGCATTGGGTCACCAAGTCAGCAAAGTTTCTCACCGCAGTATTTGACATTCTCTTTGCAATCTTCTCATTCAGCCCTCTTTGAAATTTAGCCGACAAGAATTCCGGAGTAGGTAGAGTACCTCCATAATTAGCAAACTTGACAAGTTCATTAAATTTCGCCACATAGGCATCAACAGTCATAACTCCCTGTACCAGATTATCAAATTCACCTTGCTTAGCCTCCCGAACATCGCGGGGAAAATACTCTTCATGAAATAATCCTTCAAACATAGTCCAAGTAAGGACCTCTCCCTGAACAACAAATGGGCGAGACGCATTGTCCCACCACTCCTGGGCATCACCCTCCAGCATATAAACAGAATATAACAACTTCTGCGGATCTTGGCATCTCATAACTTGAAAAATCTTGTCCATACCCCTCAACCAAGCAGTGACCTCCTTTGGGTCCCTTGACCCCAGAAATGCTGGTGGCTTATGTTTCCTAAAAGATATGAGCCTACGCTCATCGTCAGCATTATCTAGCACCTGCCCAGCAGCCCCAGTAGATTGGGCAACAGATGATGGATCAGGAACATAGCTAGGATCCGTAGTAGTATGATGACTAGCCTCACCAGTGTGGTGACTAGCCCCACTCTCCCCCTGTTGAGGAGTAACAGATGGCGTCGGTGTAGGAGTCACCGTAGCCGTATGTGGAGGTGTATTCTCCCTCCTACGACGACCTCTATCCGCCCTCATCTCAGCCATAAAGGCCTGCATCATATCCTGATTAGCTTTCATCAGGTTCTCTGTCATATTCCTATTTGCAGCCGTTTCCGCCTGCAGAGCATTCAGTGCTGCAGTGACCGGATCCGGTGGCAAAGGACCTGCACCACGTGCCCCACGGCGACCTCGTGCCCTACTCATGATATCTGTACATGTAACACAAAGGAATGAGTTGATCAGACCCACACTGAGGAATCACATATACATTAATCATAAATAGTTCACAGATAGCTATGACACACAAGATACAACATACACAAACAATCAGAGTTCCCTAAACAAAACTGCTCTGATACCATAAAATGTAACAGCCCGTTGTACACCGGTATTGTTAACATTGATTATGATATTAAGCGCAGTTACAATCACAGTGATTAGATTAATTAAATTACGGGCAAATTTTTCTTTTAACATATTCCTTTTCTTACATAAACACTCTTTCCGTAATCAATTAAAACCACACTATGATTGTAAATGCCATTTGCGGAATCATACATTTTCTAACATCATAAATCTTTCTTTTTATTCCATTCATTTAGACTCACCATCTTACTTTCTCCTTTTACCAAGTTATAGTCCTTTACGTTGTCTACGCGTAGTTTCAAACCACGTATCATTTGGAGTTCTACCCATCAAGTTAAGCCCCTTTCTTTTAGTCTAGAAAAAACTGCATTTTCGAAAATTACACTGTGGTAATCGATTACCAGTGGGTGGTAATCGATTACCACCTGTCAAAAATGAGGCAGTAGCCAATTTTTCAATTCCTCTGTTCTGGTAATCGATTACCAGCTTTGGGTAATCGATTACCTCACATGGTAATCGATTACCAAAGGCCAGTAATCGATTACCAGTGCAGACAGTAGCTAATTTTTCGTCCCCTGTTGCATGGTAATCGATTACCATGCTTGGGTAATCGATTACTATGCAGCAAAATGACAGATTACAGCAGTTTTGAGCCCCAAAAAGGGTGTGTAATCCATCCCTACCCCCTTGGTACTCCACATAACACATAATCATGTCCTAATGTTGGCTCTAGGCCCTTCCATCATGCATTTTCCTTAAGTTTAACATCATTTACATCATCCTCAAAATAATGGCCATTTACATGCAAATATGGACCATTTTTACAACATTACTCATTAAGACTTCAAGGCTATGAATGTGGCAATGGACAAGTCCCATGCTCACTCAAAATATACAGTTATCCAAGCCATGAATAATAAAACATAACAAGACTTAGCATATGACCATGAACACTAACAAAAGCATGGAAATAACATCATGCAATATGTTCATGACCTAAGTCTCAAAATACTAATGGTATGCTATGTGCACTCCATAAACTCCTCCAAAAAGCCATGCAATCCAAATGCACCGCATGCCAATCCAACGTCCACTATACGGGCTTCTTGCCCGAAGCTCCTCCTGGCTCATAGTGACCTGAAATGTGGTCCCCCAAACACGGGGTGAGATATACGGATATATCTCAGTAAACCAATGGAACTAGAGGCTCTCTCCACTCCATGGCTCACTAAAATGTATCAAAATGACATAATATGGCATGCAAGTAAAACAATATCACCATCCTCCTGGAGACACCCAAGAACATCCACTCATGGATTCATGTTCAAGGACTCCATCATATAACTCCCGAGACAGTCCTGGCGCCTCTCCCATGGTTGAGAAGACTCCATGGCAATACCCAACCGGAACTCCTCATGAGCCCTATCCGGCGGACGTCCCACGTTTGGATCATCCTGGCGCCGCTCCCAGAGTCGACTCCACGGCAATACCCGACTGGCATTCTCACAAGGATGAATCCAGCGGATGACCAAACTCCACTTGTCAACTGATCAGTGACCACACAATTTTCACACAATACAAGCAATATGCATACAAGCACACAAACACATCATGTCATCACTACATAATCCAACCACAACCTTCCTCTAGGTGTGGTGGAGCTCACTAGGGATTAAACCCAAGTTCCAAGAGTTTACCTTAACACGAGCAACACCGTTCCAAACGTATGCTCCAAATCAACTTTTCACAATTCCAACCGTGTGAGGCACCCTACATCAATCATCAAATCCCAATTACACAAAAACTCATTTTTCATCAAAATTCCTCAAAATTCTC
This sequence comes from Gastrolobium villosum, assembly GCA_032173675.1. Taxonomy (NCBI): domain Eukaryota; kingdom Viridiplantae; phylum Streptophyta; class Magnoliopsida; order Fabales; family Fabaceae; genus Gastrolobium; species Gastrolobium villosum. The sequence continues at coordinate 29,486 of JAVKPL010006165.1, forward strand.
TAAGTTAAAAACCTAGATTTTTCACCAAAATTTAACATAGCATTTCTAGCTTACAAACATGATTCTGAGACCTTTTCATCTAATAGCATTTTTCCATTTGGGCTCTCTATCATCACACATCTAAAATCAAAGGTTTGAACACATATTCATAGATCTAAGAAATCAACTATCAAAAGACCACAAATATACTTACAATGAGTTGTATGATCACTACCAAGGCTTCACTAAACCATTTGAAGCTCAAAACTCCAAGAAATCTCAAAAAACTCCAATGGGTCGGATCTGTTCTTGCTCAAAACGCGGCCAAAGAGATGGATTCAAGGCTTCTAAGTGCTACCAATGGCTTTGGAAGGTTGTTTACGATAGATTTCAACACCAAAATCAAGCGATTCGGTGGAGAAACGAAGAAATGGTGAAATGGGAAGAAAATGGTGTTTGGCCCCCTATTTCCACAGAGAGCGCGCGAGAGAGGTGGAGAGAAAAGAGAGAAAGAAGGAAGGAAAAAGGAGGTGGGGCCAAGTGACTTCGGTCACACGGGTCCCACACGCGATCTAACTTTAACTCCGATAAAATTTCTGATCATAAATCCTTAATCTAAATATTTTTCCAGTCCATGACATATTTTTCTTTCTCCAAAATAATGATAAAAATTTCACACCTATCGGTACACTCACACCACAGTATTTTAACATTAAAAATTCACTATTCATCAATTTTTCCCAAATTTGCCCATTCACTCAATTTTCCGCCCTGATTCCATTTCCAGCATTATTTCTGTCATTCGAAATCTCTAACTCAGTATTTTAGCCTCATAACACACGGTTGGCAAATTACAATTTTGCCCTTTTTGCCCCTTTTGGCCATAATACTTGGATTTTCACTAATCCATCAACTTTCATTTCTCATAATAATATAAAATGCACATTTAAATATTTGAGGCGTTATACTGTGCGGTAAGATTATGGCACCATATCAGCAAGTTTAAGGCCATATAATCTCGTTGCACTGTGTTGCGAGATTACATAGCAGAGCCTAATTCGCTGCATTGTGAAGCGTTTTATGTGGCACCAGTAACAATTTGACATGTGGATTAAGAGGACGAATAAATGCTGATTTATTTTTTATTTTATTTTTGAAAAAAATAATAAACAATAAAGATGATGGAGCGTCAATGGGAAAACGATAAAGACGAATTAATTACTAATAAATACTATTTTTTTTGTTTTCTTTTTGAAAAATATAATACACAATAAAGACGATGGAGAGACGATTTAATGTCGAATAAATGCTAATTTGTTTTTTATTTTCTTTTTGGAAAATATAATACATACACAATAAAGATGATGTAGTGCCATAGAAAAATGATAAAGATGATTTAATGTCAAATAAATACTGATTTATTTTTGTTTTCATTTAAAAAAAGATAATACACAATAAAAACGTAGGAGTGTCCAAATGGATTATTCATGGGAAAATGATAAAGACGATTTAATGTCCAATAAATACTGATTTGTTTTTTATTTTCTTTTTGAAAAATATTATACAGAATAAAGACGATGGAGTGTCAAATAGAGTATCAATGGACATAGGAACAATTAGGGTTTGTCAAATATGAGAACAATTCAAGAAAATGTAAATAATTCAAAAGTTCTTTAGAAACTCAAGAACACAAGATTCAAGGTTGGGAAAAGATTTGAGAAAATTATGCGGTAAAGAGAAACAAACACCTTTACGACCCCCTTGCAATTTGGATTACAATTACGTTTACTTATTCAATTGATCAAACGATTCATCATCTTTTATACGATTAGTTAATCCCTAATTCCTTAGTGACTTTAACATTATTAACTCTATTAGAATCCTAATCCCTTAGAAATCCCTTTTCAAGTTAAACCTTAGAATCAATGAATCTTTAACGTTCGCGGTTCATGTAGCCTATCCCTAGTGCATACATAAATCGTTATCTTACCCTTTGTCAAGAATTAGAATTCCAATATCCCTATTGAAAACCCTAACCCTCGCAATCTTAATAGATTGATCAGTTACAAAAGAATTATAGAATGAAGAACTGGGAAAGATAAATTCAATTCAATTTAATAAATAAACATAAACTTCAACAAAACTACAAGGGGTTCATATCAAGGGTTGTTACCCTTACCACAATAATAAAACTAGCCAGACATATTCATATTTGACAAAATAAACATAAAAGAAAATATAATTCAGAACCGAAAGAATAGAAAAAAGATGAAGATCTTCCATCTTGATCGTTCGAATTTTCGAAAATCCAAGAAGCTCCCAAAAATTCTCACTCTCTTTGTTTTTTCCATCTCCTTGTTGTCAAAAAGTTACTTCTCTCCTTGTTTCTGATCCTTTGATTACACTTGCCCTCCAATTGGGCCCCTTTTTGAGTAATTCGATTCAGATTAAAATTAAAAGTATCACCCACGCACTTTGTGCCAACTCTGGCGCAATTTGCACGGGCAAATAAAGCTGAAGATGTCAACTGGCGCACTTTGCGCCAAGTCCCGCGCACTTTGCGCCAGCTTCGCGCACTTTGCTCCAATGAACAGAGGCAAAATGGATCAAGTGGCGCACTTTCCGCCAAGTCCCGCGCAAAATGCGCCAGCTGGAAAACTGCACTTCTCTCAGTTAGTGATGGCGGTGCCGCCGTCACGGTGGCGGCGGAGATTCCATCATTGATGACCAAGGGAAAGTCATCATTGGCATCTTCTCAATCTTCTTCAGTGGCGATGCGGATGCAAGAGCAATGTTCCAAGGATGAAAAGAAAGCTGTAGTTAAACAATTGATAAACCACATGGCCACACCATGAGGCTTTCCACAACTCGAAGAGCCTTGGCTCGATGATGAGGAGCGAGAAGAGGTAGTGGTTGCCATGGATTGAAATTATCACAACGCAGCCAAAATAGGAATCACGAGCTTAAGAAGATTTAGGTTTTGTAGGTAGGCTCTATCGGTGTAAATAGTCTGCGGGATAAAAAAAACTTGGTGATTCAACTCGATGGTTATCTCATCCATTGGGAGCCTTTAAATAGGCGCAAATAGATATTCAGGTTACAAAAGTAAAAACCGTAATAAATACTACGGTTACAAAAGTAAATACCCTATCCACGGTTACAAAAGATAATAAATACTACAGTTACAAAAGTAAATACCCTATCTACGGTTACAAAAGATATTCTTATAACGGCTAATATACCGTTACATAATAACATTCTCATTACGACTAATATTCCGTTACATACAATATCAAACACTCCCCCTCAAGTTGGAGCGTAAGAGATAGAAGTCTTACACTCAATCTTGATAATTGATCCACTTATATCCAATGGCTCACATTACTAAAAAATTAGAGCCCTTATATATAAGTGGGATCAACGGATAAGATTAAGAGTGTAAGTTACACGGGTGTAAAATGATCCTGCCCCATATATATATATATATATATATATATATATATATATATATATATATATATATATATATATATATATATATATATTCAATTTACACTTGTGTAATAATAATATGTTTTAAATCAAATTTTAACCGGTTGATTTCTGTGTATCTAACGTCTAGGAAGCACGGACACTTGTAAAAACAGGAAGAGTCGGGTCCGACACGCTCCGACACGGCGACACGCTCCGACACGGTGTCGGACACGCGGTTGACTTTTTCCGACACGTTGACCATTCCGACACGCGAATTTGACCGTTTTCCGACACGTTGACCATTCCGACACGCGAATTTGACCGTGTCCGACACGGTCAAATGGCATTTTCGCAATTTTTTTAAATTTTTTTTATTTTTTTTAAATTTTTTTAAAAAAAATTTAAATTTTTTTTTATAAAAAATTTAAAATATATTAATAAAGCTTCCACCTGATCATATCAATTTTATTTTTTTTGTCTTTTTTCCCTTAAGTAGATAAGAGATCATCCCAGCATCATTGTTGTCAATTCCTATTACGCTCTTGTTGTATCTCATTCTCTCTGATCTCTCTCTAATATGATTTGTTCTCTCTATTTGATATTATATCTCTCTCATCCCAGTTTTTTTTTTTTTATTAAAGCTTCCATCTTTATAACGTGTTGATGGGTATTATTAATTTAGTTTCATTTTTTTGTTAAATTATTAAATATTAAATGAAATATACAATATATAAATTAAAAATATTATTTAATATTAAAACGTGTCCCAACGTGTCGAAATCCAAAAAAATTTAGAATTGACGTGTCGGAGAGTCGTGTCGTGTCGTGTCACGTGTCGCGTATCGTATCGGTGCTACATAGTCTAACGTTATCATTTATTAGAAATTAATAATTAATTAATTAATGTGATCTAATAAATCTCAATAGTTAGATTCAGGGAATCAACAGTTAAGATTTGGTGTAAGTTGACCATATAATATATATATATATATATATATATATATATATATATATATATATATATATATATATATATATATATATATATATATATGATAGATTATTTTGCCTACGTTTGCCTACCCCTTTCATTATCGTTTGATTACAATCTAATCCAACGGTCCGTATTTGCGAAATAAAATAAACCCTTTTTCTCTCTTTCTTTCTCCTCACTTTATCCCACACCCTTTTTCTCTCCTCCCCTTTCTCTCTTCCTCTACGCTATACCTAATTTCTTTTTCCTTTTCTGTTATTATTACATGAGATAAATAATTTTTCTACACACACAAAAAGGGATTGGGTCCCACCACTCTTTTTTCTCTCTCCTCTTACCTATGGTTCCCACTTATACTTTTATCTCTACAACATGAGGTAATATTTTTCCTACATAATAAGAAAAATATATCCTAAAGATTAATATGGTAGATTGAAAGTGAAAACAATGTACCTTTTTGGGTAAGAAAAAGAAGAAGGTAGGGTAACAAAATAAATGACTAAATAAATAATTGAATCTCTAATATACTGATCACAAAGATTACATGTGCAAATATGCAATCATCTAAGTAGGAGAGAGATAAATGAGTCGATGATAAAAATTGAATCTCTGATGATATAATTATAAATTTATAACATTATAATTTTCAAATGTTTAATAATTATTTATAGGGTTAATAGTTTCTCCTCGTGCAGAATAAATTATTAACTTTCCTATGTATAGATAAAAAAAAGATGGGATCCACCATATTAAAAAAAATTAAGCAGGATTTTTTATGGGTCTGCACTCTGCAGTAGGGGATTTTTTTTTTATCTTGCAGCAGGTTTATGAAAAACGTACCCCTTATTTATATTGTTTTTTTGGAAGATGACATATTTTTCTGAATATTTTATTATATAAAGAAGATATATGTAATTAACATCAAAAAATGGGAGGTTGTCTTCGATATTTTTGTAATGAACTAATGAAGTTACTTATACATACATAACTATTGTGGCAATAGCCCCTTTAAGAGCGATATTGGTATAAACTAGTGCGGGATTGTGATTATTTTGCCATCTTTTGGCAATTTTTTTATTTTATTTTTACCAAAATGTTATGTTATCAAACTCATTACACTGTGCGGTAAGATTATGGCACCATATCAGCAAGTTTAAGGCCATATAATCTCGTTGCACTGTGTTGCGAGATTACATAGCAGAGCCTAATTCGCTGCATTGTGAAGCGTTTTATGTGGCACCAGTAACAATTTGACATGTGGATTAAGAGGACGAATAAATGCTGATTTATTTTTTATTTTATTTTTGAAAAAAATAATAAACAATAAAGATGATGGAGCGTCAATGGGAAAACGATAAAGACGAATTAATTACTAATAAATACTATTTTTTTTGTTTTCTTTTTGAAAAATATAATACACAATAAAGACGATGGAGAGACGATTTAATGTCGAATAAATGCTAATTTGTTTTTTATTTTCTTTTTGGAAAATATAATACACAATAAAGACGATGGAGTGTCCATGGAAAAACGATAAAGACGATTTAAAGTCCAATAAATGTTGATTTATTTTTTGTTTTCCTTTTGGAAATATAATACACAATAAAGATGATGTAGTGCCATAGAAAAATGATAAAGATGATTTAATGTCAAATAAATACTGATTTATTTTTGTTTTCATTTAAAAAAAGATAATACACAATAAAAACGTAGGAGTGTCCAAATGGATTATTCATGGGAAAATGATAAAGACGATTTAATGTCCAATAAATACTGATTTGTTTTTTATTTTCTTTTTGAAAAATATTATACAGAATAAAGACGATGGAGTGTCAAATAGAGTATCAATGGACATAGGAACAATTAGGGTTTGTCAAATATGAGAACAATTCAAGAAAATGTAAATAATTCAAAAGTTCTTTAGAAACTCAAGAACACAAGATTCAAGGTTGGGAAAAGATTTGAGAAAATTATGCGGTAAAGAGAAACAAACACCTTTACGACCCCCCCTTGCAATTTGGATTACAATTACGTTTACTTATTCAATTGATCAAACGATTCATCATCTTTTATACGATTAGTTAATCCCTAATTCCTTAGTGACTTTAACATTATTAACTCTATTAGAATCCTAATCCCTTAGAAATCCCTTTTCAAGTTAAACCTTAGAATCAATGAATCTTTAACGTTCGCGGTTCATGTAGCCTATCCCTAGTGCATACATAAATCGTTATCTTACCCTTTGTCAAGAATTAGAATTCCAATATCCCTATTGAAAACCCTAACCCTCGCAATCTTAATAGATTGATCAGTTACAAAAGAATTATAGAATGAAGAACTGGGAAAGATAAATTCAATTCAATTTAATAAATAAACATAAACTTCAACAAAACTACAAGGGGTTCACATCAAGGGTTGTTACCCTTACCACAATAATAAAACTAGCCAGACATATTCATATTTGACAAAATAAACATAAAAGAAAATATAATTCAGAACCGAAAGAATAGAAAAAAGATGAAGATCTTCCATCTTGATCGTTCGAATTTTCGAAAATCCAAGAAGCTCCCAAAAATTCTCACTCTCTTTGTTTTTTCCATCTCCTTGTTGTCAAAAAGTTACTTCTCTCCTTGTTTCTGATCCTTTGATTACACTTGCCCTCCAATTGGGCCCCTTTTTGAGTAATTCGATTCAGATTAAAATTAAAAGTATCACCCACGCACTTTGTGCCAACTCTGGCGCAATTTGCACGGGCAAATAAAGCTGAAGATGTCAACTGGCGCACTTTGCGCCAAGTCCCGCGCACTTTGCGCCAGCTTCGCGCACTTTGCTCCAATGAACAGAGGCAAAATGGATCAAGTGGCGCACTTTCCGCCAAGTCCCGCGCAAAATGCGCCAGCTGGAAAACTGCACTTCTCTCAGTTAGTGATGGCGGTGCCGCCGTCACGGTGGCGGCGGAGATTCCATCATTGATGATCAAGGGAAAGTCATCATTGGCATCTTCTCCATCTTCTTGAGTGGCGATGCGGATGCAAGAGCAATGTTCCAAGGATGAAAAGAAAGCTGTAGTTAAACAATTGATAAACCACATGGCCACACCATGAGGCTTTCCACAACTCGAAGAGCCTTGGCTCGATGATGAGGAGCGAGAAGAGGTAGTGGTTGCCATGGATTGAAATTATCACAACGCAGCCAAAATAGGAATCACGAGCTTAAGAAGATTCAGGTTTTGTAGGTAGGCTCTATCGGTGTAAATAGTCTGCGGGATAAAAAAACTTGGTGATTCAACTCGATGGTTATCTCATCCATTGGGAGCCTTTAAATAGGCGCAAATAGATATTCAGGTTACAAAAGTAAAAACCGTAATAAATACTACGGTTACAAAAGTAAATACCCTATCCACGGTTACAAAAGATAATAAATACTACAGTTACAAAAGTAAATACCCTATCTACGGTTACAAAAGATATTCTCATAACGGCTAATATACCGTTACATACTAATATTCTCATTACGACTAATATTCCGTTACATACAATATCAAACACTCCCCCTCAAGTTGGAGCGTAAGAGATAGAAGTCTTACACTCAATCTTGATCATTGATCCACTTATATCCAATGGCTCACATTACTAAAAAATTAGAGCCCTTATATATAAGTGGGATCAACGGATAAGATTAAGAGTGTAAGTTACACGGGTGTAAAATGATCCTGCCCCATATCTATATATATATATATATATATATATATATATATATATATATATTATATATACACTTGTGTAATAATAATATGTTTTAAATCAAATTTTAACCGGTTGATTTCTGTGTATCTAACGTTATCATTTATTAGAAATTAATAATTAATTAATTAATGTGATCTAATAAATCTCAATAGTTAGATTCATTTTATTTTTTTTGGAATCAACAGTTAAGATTTGGTGTAATTAAATGAAATATACCATATATATATATATATATATATATATATATATATATATATATATATATATATATATATATATATATATATATATATATATATATATAGATTATTTTGCCTACGTTTGCCTACCCCTTTCATTTTCGTTTGATTACAATCTAATCCAACGGTCCGTATTTGCGAAATAAAATAAACCCTTTTTCTCTCTTTCTTTCTCCTCACTTTATCCCACACCCTTTTTCTCTCCTCCCCTTTCTCTCTTCCTCTACGCTATACCTAATTTCTTTTTCCTTTTCTGTTATTATTACATGAGATAAATAATTTTTCTACACACACAAAAAGGGATTGGGTCCCACCACTCTTTTTTCTCTCTCCTCTTACCTATGGTTCCCACTTATACTTTTATCTCTACAACATGAGGTAATATTTTTCCTACATAATAAGAAAAATATATCCTAAAGATTAATATGGTAGATTGAAAGTGAAAACAATGTACCTTTTTGGGTAAGAAAAAGAAGAAGGTAGGGTAACAAAATAAATGACTAAATAAATAATTGAATCTCTAATATACTGATCACAAAGATTACATGTGCAAATATGCAATCATCTAAGTAGGAGAGAGATAAATGAGTCGATGATAAAAATTGAATCTCTGATGATATAATTATAAATTTATAACATTATAATTTTCAAATGTTTAATAATTATTTATAGGGTTAATAGTTTCTCCTCGTGCAGAATAAATTATTAACTTTCCTATGTATAGATAAAAAAAAGATGGGATCCACCATATTAAAAAAAATTAAGCAGGATTTTTTATGGGTCTGCATTCTGCAGGAGGGGATTTTTTTTTTATCTTGCAGCAGGTTTATGAAAAAACGTACCCCTTATTTATATTGTTTTTTTGGAAGATGACATATTTTTCTGAATATTTTATTATATAAAGAAGATATATGTAATTAACATCAAAAAATGGGAGGTTGTCTTCGATATTTTTGTAATGAACTAATGAAGTTACTTATACATACATAACTATTGTGGCAATAGCCCCTTTAAGAGCGATATTGGTATAAACTAGTGCGGGATTGTGATTATTTTGCCATCTTTTGGCAATTTTTTATTTTATTTTTACCAAAATGTTATGTTATCAAACTCATTACACTGTGCGGTAAGATTATGGCACCATATCAGCAAGTTTAAGGCCATATAATCTCGTTGCACTGTGTTGCGAGATTACATAGCAGAGCCTAATTCGCTGCATTGTGAAGCGTTTTATGTGGCACCAGTAACAATTTGACATGTGGATTAAGAGGACGAATAAATGCTGATTTATTTTTTATTTTATTTTTGAAAAAAATAATAAACAATAAAGATGATGGAGCGTCAATGGGAAAACGATAAAGACGAATTAATTACTAATAAATACTATTTTTTTTGTTTTCTTTTTGAAAAATATAATACACAATAAAGACGATGGAGAGACGATTTAATGTCGAATAAATGCTAATTTGTTTTTTATTTTCTTTTTGGAAAATATAATACACAATAAAGACGATGGAGTGTCCATGGAAAAACGATAAAGACGATTTAAAGTCCAATAAATGTTGATTTATTTTTTGTTTTCCTTTTGGAAATATAATACACAATAAAGATGATGTAGTGCCATAGAAAAATGATAAAGATGATTTAATGTCAAATAAATACTGATTTATTTTTGTTTTCATTTAAAAAAAGATAATACACAATAAAAACGTAGGAGTGTCCAAATGGATTATTCATGGGAAAATGATAAAGACGATTTAATGTCCAATAAATACTGATTTGTTTTTTATTTTCTTTTTGAAAAATATTATACAGAATAAAGACGATGGAGTGTCAAATAGAGTATCAATGGACATAGGAACAATTAGGGTTTGTCAAATATGAGAACAATTCAAGAAAATGTAAATAATTCAAAAGTTCTTTAGAAACTCAAGAACACAAGATTCAAGGTTGGGAAAAGATTTGAGAAAATTATGCGGTAAAGAGAAACAAACACCTTTACGACCCCCCTTGCAATTTGGATTACAATTACACGTTTACTTATTCAATTGATCAAACGATTCATCATCTTTTATACGATTAGTTAATCCCTAATTCCTTAGTGACTTTAACATTATTAACTCTATTAGAATCCTAATCCCTTAGAAATCCCTTTTCAAGTTAAACCTTAGAATCAATGAATCTTTAACGTTCGCGGTTCATGTAGCCTATCCCTAGTGCATACATAAATCGTTATCTTACCCTTTGTCAAGAATTAGAATTCCAATATCCCTATTGAAAACCCTAACCCTCGCAATCTTAATAGATTGATCAGTTACAAAAGAATTATAGAATGAAGAACTGGGAAAGATAAATTCAATTCAATTTAATAAATAAACATAAACTTCAACAAAACTACAAGGGGTTCACATCAAGGGTTGTTACCCTTACCACAATAATAAAACTAGCCAGACATATTCATATTTGACAAAATAAACATAAAAGAAAATATAATTCAGAACCGAAAGAATAGAAAAAAGATGAAGATCTTCCATCTTGATCGTTCGAATTTTCGAAAATCCAAGAAGCTCCCAAAAATTCTCACTCTCTTTGTTTTTTCCATCTCCTTGTTGTCAAAAAGTTACTTCTCTCCTTGTTTCTGATCCTTTGATTACACTTGCCCTCCAATTGGGCCCCTTTTTGAGTAATTCGATTCAGATTAAAATTAAAAGTATCACCCACGCACTTTGTGCCAACTCTGGCGCAATTTGCACGGGCAAATAAAGCTGAAGATGTCAACTGGCGCACTTTGCGCCAAGTCCCGCGCACTTTGCGCCAGCTTCGCGCACTTTGCTCCAATGAACAGAGGCAAAATGGATCAAGTGGCGCACTTTCCGCCAAGTCCCGCGCAAAATGCGCCAGCTGGAAAACTGCACTTCTCTCAGTTAGTGATGGCGGTGCCGCCGTCACGGTGGCGGCGGAGATTCCATCATTGATGATCAAGGGAAAGTCATCATTGGCATCTTCTCCATCTTCTTGAGTGGCGATGCGGATGCAAGAGCAATGTTCCAAGGATGAAAAGAAAGCTGTAGTTAAACAATTGATAAACCACATGGCCACACCATGAGGCTTTCCACAACTCGAAGAGCCTTGGCTCGATGATGAGGAGCGAGAAGAGGTAGTGGTTGCCATGGATTGAAATTATCACAACGCAGCCAAAATAGGAATCACGAGCTTAAGAAGATTCAGGTTTTGTAGGTAGGCTCTATCGGTGTAAATAGTCTGCGGGATAAAAAAACTTGGTGATTCAACTCGATGGTTATCTCATCCATTGGGAGCCTTTAAATAGGCGCAAATAGATATTCAGGTTACAAAAGTAAAAACCGTAATAAATACTACGGTTACAAAAGTAAATACCCTATCCACGGTTACAAAAGATAATAAATACTACAGTTACAAAAGTAAATACCCTATCTACGGTTACAAAAGATATTCTCATAACGGCTAATATACCGTTACATACTAATATTCTCATTACGACTAATATTCCGTTACATACAATATCAAACACTCCCCCTCAAGTTGGAGCGTAAGAGATAGAAGTCTTACACTCAATCTTGATCATTGATCCACTTATATCCAATGGCTCACATTACTAAAAAATTAGAGCCCTTATATATAAGTGGGATCAACGGATAAGATTAAGAGTGTAAGTTACACGGGTGTAAAATGATCCTGCCCCATATATATATATATATATATATATATATATATATATATGTGTATATATATATATATATATATTCAATTTACATTTGTGTAATAATAATATGTTTTAAATCGAATTTTAACCGGTTGATTTCTGTGTATCTAACGTTATCATTTATTAGTAATTAATAATTAATTAATTAATGTGATATAATAAATCTCAATAGTTAGATTAACGGAATCAACAGTTAAGATTTGGTGTAAGATTTATTATTCTTACACCGATGTAAGTTGACCATATCCCATATATATATATATGATAGATTATTTTGCCTACCTTTACCTACCCTTTTCATTATCGTTTGATTACAATCTAATCCAACGGCTCGTATTTGCAAAATAAAATAAACCCTTTTTCTCTCTTTATTTCTCCTCACTTTATCTCACACCCTTTTTCTCTCCTCCCCTTTCTCTCTTCCTCTACGTTGTTGATCATATAGGTTGCCTCTCATGGACGTTATGGAAGTGGATTAAGCTTGGAGCTTACATATGGAGCATTGGCTCGGAGTTGAGATAAACCTTTGGAACTCGGGTTTAGTCCCTTGTGTGCTCCACCACGCCTAGTGGAAGGTTGTGGTTGGAATTTGTGTTGTATGAATCTGTATGTTCATGCATTATTGCTTGATTGTGTGACATGCTTGGAGCATGTTGTGTGTAAATTGTTTGGTCTCTGGCCAGTAGATGTGTGTTGGTTTGGACTTCCGCTGGATAATTCCGCTGGGGATTCCAGTCGGGTTTTGCCGTGGGGCCGACTCTGGGAGCGGTACCAGGATGATCCAAATGTGGGACTTCCGCTGGATAGGGCTCAAGTTCCAGTTGGGTTTTGCCATAGGGTCATCTCAACCATGGGAGAGGCACCAGGTAGATTCCGGGAGTTATACGATGGGGTCCTTGAATGTAATCCAGCTGTGGATGTTCTTAGATTGTGCCCAGTTGTTGTGATATTGTATGTCTTGCATTTCATACTTTGTTATATGTTGCACATTGAGTGAGCCATGCAGTGGAGTGATCCTCTAGTACCCTTGGTTTACTGAGATATATTTATATATCTCGCCCCGCGTTTGGGGACATCATTTCAGGTTAGGTTGATCCTGGAGGAGTGGAGCATGAGGTGCATATGGAAGGCATCGCATGTTAGAGGCTCAGTTGGAGATATTTAGCATAGGATGTTATGTTTTGAATTGAGGCCATGAACTTGTGCATGTTGAAAATGTCATGCATTCGTAAATGTATAAATATACTTGATGTATATGTATGTTAGGTGTGAGCATGGGATCTGTCCATAGCCACCTATGATGTATTGGAAGCATGTAAATGTAATGTAAAGGGATCTAAGCCTAATTTATGAATTGATTAATTGTATGACTAATAAAAGCATGAAATGGAACCTTGTTGATTGAAACACATTGAATATCATATCTGTAAATGGACTGTGATAGGTCGTAAGTGCCCCAAGGCGTTGTTGTTCCTTGTGTGTGCCACCCATGTGAATTTATATACCTATATGTCTTTTAGGTTGCATTAGCAAGAATGAAGATTGTTGTAAAAACAAAGGGAATTCTGGCTAATTTTTGGGAAATTGGCGTATTTTTAGCAAACTTTGGGAGAATATATCTCCCTCCACTGTGGTCCATTAGGGTTGGATCTTACACCATTTTGATAATGGTGTTCCCCTCTAAGTTGTGTCAAAATTTGGGGTTAATCGGAGTTAGAAATGGGGTTCTACAAGGTTCGGGAACTTAGCCCTTTTGTGGCCCCTGCACAAGTGCAGGAGGCTGATTTTGAAAAATCTCATTAGGTGTGGCGCCACCTGGCGCCACTGTGGTTCATGGCGCCATTCTGAAGAATTACGTGAAATGGAGTTTTTGGGCAGTGGTGTGGCGCTGGTTGGCACCGTAATGGCACCACCCGACGCCGCTGTTAGGAAAATATTACGTTGTTTTTTTAAAAACACATAACTTGAGCTACGTTGCTCCAAAATTTACCCACGTGAAGCTAAGGGAAAAATCTATAACATAGTGAGATATGAGAAGTATTTGAGGGACAATGAATTGTTGGAGAAAGCGAAATGGTTATGGCCTTTAGGATTTTACAGAGGGAATGTATGTGATAAAGTGGTGATTAATTTAAGGGGTTGAATGGGAACCCTGTGAGTCTAATAATAAGTGAATTAAATTATGTCAGTAGATGAAATAAGTCTTCTGCAATGTGTACTGTTACAGTCACAGCTTTTAGTTATTACACTTAAACGGTTTTGATTGTTGCGTAATGAATGAAAAAAGTTTACCCGCATTTTATAAATGAACTGTTGTGATTGTAACTGCGCTTAATATCATAATTAATGATAACAACACTGGTGAACAATGGGCTATTACAATGAAACTCTACATAGATGAAATCTTGTCGATGAGATGTGACTAGGTTTTTTCTTGAGTTTAGTTGACGGGTTAATGGGTCTCGGGTTTAAAAATTTTTGGGCTATGATTGGGAAAGACCCAAGGTAGAGAGAAATTAGCATATTGGATCGGTTTGGATTAGATCGATTTTCATCTACAAATTGAAAACCGATTCAATGCAATTAAAATTTGCGTTCTTTTTCGATTTTCGGTTTATTCGGTTATCGATTTTTTGGTTCGGTCACCGTGGTTTGAATCGGTTTGGATCGATTAAAAACACCCCTAGGTGTGGAAATTAGTGAGACGATTCTGATATGATAGAATAAATTGAATTATAGAATAAATTATTTAGAAAAGAGGTAATATTCTTACAAGACTTAATGTACGAGTCTACAAATTAACTAATATTATATTTTTTATTTTAATTAAAATAAATATAATAATTATTTAAATAATTTAATTTAAAACATAAAATAATATTATTTTATTTGAATTTTTTGATAAGTATTGAAAGTCTCATAGATTTAATATTTATTTCTAAAAATAAATTAAAAAAAACTAAAATTTAATTTTTTCAAGTAAATAGATTATGTCGGATTCAAAAGCTTTTAAAAAGATCTTAATTATTTAGATTAAAGTCAAGTTGAACCAGCTCATTTACCTTTTTCCCTTAATCAAATGTTTTCAATTTGAGTCATGCAGAAAGATACCGGAGGAGTTAGGCTCTTTGACCCAAGGCGGTTTGCCCCTCTTTAATTTTTCTGTATTTAATTTTCAGTGCTGTGGGGGAATCCCAATAATATTGAGTGCCGCAACTCTCCCTTCGGGCACTAGTATTTTTTTTTAGGGTGAGTGTCGCGACTTCCTTTGGGGCAATCATACGATTGTGTCAGGTGGGACAATCTCATTGCCATGGGTGGTTATGTTATTATAAGTATAACACCTTACAATTCTAAATTAAGTAATTAAAGTGTTAAGTGAGTAATTAAGTGAAGGATTAGTGAAAATCCCAAAGATTAGGCCAAAATACAAAGAAAGGGCAAAACGGTAATTAGCCAACACGCAACCCTAGGAAGATAAAAATTGAGTAGAAGGTCTCAGATGATAAAAATAAGTCTGGAAATGGATTCATAACGAAAAATTGAGTGGATGGGCAAGTTTCAGAAAAATCAGTGAATAGTGTTTTTCACGGGTAAAAATACCGCAGTAAGATTGCACCGTAAAACGTGCCAGTGGAATTTTGAGCTCTAGGTTTCAAATATGAGTTATAAATGGTTTATAGAGTTAGGAAATATGATTTCTAGAAATATTCGATGGAATTAAGTCAGTTTGGGGAAGCGTGCCAACGGCGCGCGCAATAGCTTAAAACAGTGTTTTCTCCGAATGACCGGAAAACTCCGGATTTATCTGATCAAGTATAATTAAAGGACATTAGTTAATGTTAAAAATTATAATTTCTAAATAAGTTTTGAATTTATGAACGTTTAGTGAAATCAGAGAGAAATTCTGATGAGTTTTAAATCGCGTGGGACCCACCCCACTTAAGTCCACTTAAGCCACATCACCCTCCCTCACCATTCATCATCTTCTCTCTCCTTCTTCCTCATGAAATTCGCACATGGCAGCCCCTCACCACCATCTTCACTCAAAATTTTCTTTTCTCCATAACTACACCATTTCTTAACCAAATCAAGTGATTTTTGTGTTGAAATTTATTGGAAACAACCTTCTAAACACATTGGTAGCACTCTTAAGCCTTGAAACCATCTCTTTGGGGAGATCCAAGCCAAAACCAGTTGCGAATTTATGGAAAAAAATGGAGGTTCTTGGAGTCATTTGAGCTTCCATTCCTTGGAGGAGTCTTGGGTTAGCATCTAGCGTTGATTGTGAGTATGTTTCCACCCCATTTTAATGGTTTGATTGTAGTTTATTTTCATGAACCCTAAAGGGGGATTTTGTGATTGGTGATGTTAGAGAGCTCAAATGGAAAATGTCTATTAGATGATAATGTCTTAGAATGATGTATTAATGCTAGAAATGCAATGAAAATTTTAAGCGAAAAAAAGTGAATTTTAACTTAGAAAATTTAGTGCATGAAATGGATTTTTGAGTTTTGTGTTAATGTGTGGTATAGTGAATTGTAGTGTGATTATATGATGATATGAAGTGATTATGTGAGTTGTGGACCATAGCAATTGAGTGGAAATCTTGGTTTGGCTAACAAAGATTCGGTCATTTTTGTATAAGTGAGTAAATTGATGTTTTGGAAAACTTTGGTGTTGTGTTGTGTGATGAAAAAGTCATTAGATGGGTTGTGTGGTGATTGGCATGTGGAAGGATCAATGTAAAAATAATGAGTGTTGAAAGTGGCAAAATGTGCCTGAAGAGTAATATTTCGAAAAACGTTGCGTAAAAGTCGTAAAACGGAAAAACGACGATTAAACTAGCCTTCGGGTAACCTAAGTGAGTGTAATAAAATGAGAAAGAAGATTTAGAAAAATAAAACCTAAATTAAGACTATGATGGCCGAACCCTCCATGGTGTGAGGTGAGGATTTGATGTTTTCGCGTTTTGACGTATTTTGACTGAAACTGACGGCTATACATGGTTGTATAGGTTGCCGTACGTGGATTTAAAACCGGAATAGTGAAACAGTGGATTGCCCGTGGTCCTGGACCAAGTGGATTGAGGTAAGTGATGTGATTTACACATGCTATTTTGAAATTCATGAGTGGTTAAAGTTCTAAGTGTGTGGAATTGTCCTCTGTGTAGGCGTTCCCTGTGAATCAACCTGTAAGTGGAGTTCTGCGGAGCTCAGTGGAAGGAAAAAGAAAGGTAACCTCTTGGTACTGGGGCTTGTTCCCCTTTTGTGTTCCACCTTGCTAGTTGATGGCAATGGTAGGAAGTGTGTATGAGTAGTGTAGAACAGCATGAGCATGCATGTGCATTATCACAGTGGATACTTATGTACCAGATTTCTGGCCAGTAGATATTTTTAGCCTTCGGGCAAGTGTTTCCGGACTGCCACTGGATAGGTCTCTGAGAGGGAGTTCCAGTTGACCCAGGGTCGTGGTGTGTTATCCGGATAGGAGCACACTAGGTAGTCTCGGGTGTATATGGTTGGAAGGGGTACCTTGGTGGGTTGTTCTCTGAACACGCCAGGGGTAGTACCCATAGGCGTATAGCCGAGGACATGGCGTGGTATTGGTAGCTACCATCTCGCATGTCGTAGTTGTTCTAATATATCCCCCTTTCTCTAAATCCCTTGCTTTATCCCGTTTTATAACAGTGGTGTTGTTTTTATATTATTGATATACATCGAAGTGAACCATTGGGCGGAGTTTTCTCCAGAACCTCTTGGTTACTGAGATATATCCATATATCTCACCCCGTCTCGGGGCATTTATTTCAGGGTGTACCTGTGGATATGGAGCAGCGGGCAAGAAGCCTGCATGATGATGAGTGGAGTAGTGATGCATGCTTTGTTTCAGTGTATCATACATGTCATTTTGGTTTATGGATTTATTTGGCAAGTGAAGTTGTAATATGTAAACATTTGTAGTTTAAAGTTAAAGTTGTAAATGTAAATGTAATCCAGTGTGGTAAATGTATTATGGATGTATGTAATATGGTGGAAGGGCCTTAGACCTATTTTAGGTTTATGATTAACCGTATTATGTTTTATGCATGAAATTGAAAGTTAGTGATTGAAACTATAAAGGATTTGAAAGTAAACTGTTTATGTTTTAAGTGTATATTGGATTGGGTTGTAAGTGCCCCAAGGCGTTGTTGGTCCTTGTGCGTGCCACCCATTGGATTTTGCTGGATTTCAGGTGTATTAGTAGTGTTAAACAGCTTATGCAAATTTGGGGATTTTAGGAAATACAAAGGAAACTCTGGCGAAATTTCTATAGAATTGGCAGTTTTTGGGTGAACTTTGGGAGAGCATATCTCTCTCCATAGTGGTCCGATTGGGACGTGTCATACGCCATTTTGAAGCTTAAGATGTCCCCTACGTTGTGTCAAAATCCTAGGATCATTGGTGGTTTGCGCAGCCCTGGGTGGCTGAAAACACGAACTGCCCTGTTCTAGCCTGTTTTAGTGGGCAGATCTGGGGCAGTTTAGGGAAATTAATTCCCGCTTCGTTACTTGGTCAAATTAAGCATTCGATATATCAAATCGAAGTTTGAGGTGTCTAGTTTATGGTGTAAAAATTTGAGAGATAGTGGCCTATGCGGTTAGGTGCAGTTTATTCCGTGAAGATTGGAGGTTTTAGGCTGTTTTGGAGTTGGTTGGCAATGTTGTTGGTCCAACTTCAAACGGCGATAACCGGAGCTCACGAGCTCGGAATCGAGTGTGTGATAGCTTGTTAGAAAGCTAAGTGAATAAGGAAAAAAGATAACCTAGATTTTAAGTTTGGATTTTTATTTTGTGTTCGTAGAAAAACAAATTAGCAAATTCGGTTAAGTGGTAAAAACGTAAAAAGTGAGGAATTGGCTAAGTGGGTTTATGGGAACCCCTTAGTATCTAGTATGTGATAAAATAAAGTGTATAAATAGTTCAGAAAGTCTTCCGCTAGTGTTTCAGTTACGATCACAGCTTTTTATTATTACGCTTTTTTATACTTTTACTGTTCGCGTAAGGCACATAAATTTCAAAATTAATCTGATATTAGTTAAAAAGGGATAATTTAACCGTGACGGTTTATTAATCCCACATATCTTATTTGAACCATTTTAGCCGTGACGGCTTGGTGATCCAAATTTTATTGTGAAATTTATAATAAAAATATTAACGTCAAATACATTTTTAAAAGGATTAACTGAGTTGAGACAGCTTGTTAATCGCATACTCTTTTGAATCATTTTAGTCGTGACAGCCTGAAAAATTTTTAATAAAAATAAAAATTTTCAATACAAATCATCAAAGAATTTTTATTTTTTAAAAAAATTAAATTCAATCAATACACAAATATTTTCTTAAGAAACGACGTAGCTTTGACACTTCAACATGCGTTATAAAAACAAAAAAATGCAAACGTTGCGTTGAGAGTTCCGATTATTAGATTCGTTGGATTGCGATTTCCATTTTATTGAATTTAGTATAAATATTTGGGATATCTTATGTTTCTTTGCAAAATTTATGAATATTATAAGTTTAGATTTAATTTTTTGTTAAATTACTGAATATTAAATATAAATTCTTATTTTTCATAATAAAGGATTAGCTGAGTTCGAGCTAAAATAAAATTCTTATTTTTCATAATAAAGGACAGCTTGTTAATCCTGTAATTATCATTTCAGATTATTTTAGTTGTGACAACTTGGTAATATGAAACTTCTAAATTTAAATCAAAATAATCAGTACGCAAACAAAAAGAACGACGTAGCTTTGAATTCCTCACTGCACCTGAGGATACGTCGGAGCGGAACTCTTTCCGTCAAGCTAAAATAAAATTTTAATAATTTAGTCTTCCTACTTCCTAATCAATCATTTTTAAGGGATAAAACAAATATTTTTAAAAGCTATTAATAATTCTCACAATTAATTTAAGGTAACCGTTTTTAAATGGATGTGTCAGGGGTGCAGTCGGATTAAGTTTTCACCATTCCTTGCGCATAATTAGACTCCCGAACCTTGGTTTAAAATTTAAAAAGACCAGTTTGCAATAAAAGATTTTCCAATTTTTCCAAAATAAATAAAATTGGTGGCGACTTCATTATTTTAATTAATTTAAATTTCGGGTCGTTACAAAGTCAATTTGAAAAAAACTGACTTCTTAGTACAGTTTCCTTTTTAAAATAACATCGACAAATTGATTAGCGAAAAACAAACTTTCTAATACTTCAAATAATAAACATTTTTAAAATAAGTAATGTTGCGCATAATTCTTTTAAAACTAAAGTTAAAGTAAATATTCTCGTAAAAAAGCCAATACATTAGTGGTAGAAAACAGTGCCGGTTACTCCCTCATTTTTTGTTTCCCAAAGTATTACTGTGCTGGACTTTGTTGATAGATAACTGGGTTCTTTAAGATTTAATAAAAGAAATGTCATTCAACCAAAATAAAAAATAAAACAAATGTCAGTCAGCGGCGCAACTACCTACTTTTAAAAGAAAAATAATAAAGGTCCATTTTGACTTTTTTTATCTTAAATCTATTTTGTAGAATAATTAATAAAAATAAATATTTGTATGTATTTTTTTAAATTAAAAATCAAAACACAAAATAAAAACAACTTAAATCTATTCTCTAAGATGTAACATTAAATAACAACGAGAGCAAGAGCTGGTAAAACTAGGGTCGAGTTCCTGAAATATTATCACTAAAAATAGTCCATACCATTCAAATTCCAAATATATATATATATATATATATATATATATATATATATATATATTAATAGATAATGATTAGTTATAGTTAGTTAAAGACAGTTATTTCTGTTCTTTCTTTTATTCTTCAGTTTATCAACTGTTATATATAGCAGCTCTCTTGTACCATTTTATTCATTCAATATACAAAGTATTCCTTTAAGTTTTCTTTACGTTTCTTGCTTTCCCTCACACTGTGTGTGAATCCTTTTTTTGCCTTCATAGTCTGATACCTCACATGGTATCAGAGCTACCATCGATCCATGGCGTCACCTCAATCTTCACCAAAGTCCTCTACAAGCAGTGAAAATACAAAAACTGTAAAGCTCATCATGAAGTCTTTTTCAAACCCGATTGCTGATAAACTTGATGAGGAAAGCTTTCTTCCTTGGCAACAATTGGCTCTTGCCTCCATCCATGGGCACAACCTTCAAGATCATCTCAACAAAGAAAAGGTTCCTGATCAATTTGCAACCAGTGCAGATCAAGAAAATGAAAAAGAATCAGAAGACTATGCAAATTGGCAGAAATTACTCGGCTTCAATCTCTTCTTCAAGAACTTCGAGTCTCTTGCACAGCTCTTCCAACAGTGTTCTGTGACAATGCAAGTGCTGTCATGTTAGCTGCAAATCCTATTCTACACAACAGAACTAAACATTTCGAGCTTGACCTCTACTTTGTAAGGGATAGGGTAATCCAAAAACAAGTTTTTGTTCAACACATCCCTGGCACTGAACAAGTTGCTGACCTTCTCACCAAACCCATTTCCGCTGCTGCTTTTCAGTTTTTCAGGAACAAACTCAGGGTCTTTTCCTTGCCACTGAGTTTGAGGGGGATAATAGATAATGATTAGTTATAGTTAGTTAAAGACATTTATTTCTGTTCTTTCTTTTATTCTTCAGTTTATCAACTGCTATATATAACAACTCTCTTGTACCATTTTATTCATTCAATATACAAAGTATTCCTTTAAGTTTTCTTTACGTTTCTTGCTTTCCCTCACACTGTGTGTGAATCCTTTTTCTGCCTTCATAGTCTGATACCTCACATATATATATATATAGAATTTTATAAGAGTTATGTTATAGGAAAAAGTGATTTGTTATATTATAGAGATTCGTTTTGCGTGCCGGAATTTTTTTATTGTGGCCCCGCAAAACATTGTGGGTGTAGGAAATTTTTTGTGATCATGTTAAATGATAGATGATAAACCCAT
This sequence comes from Gastrolobium villosum, assembly GCA_032173675.1. NCBI lineage: Eukaryota > Viridiplantae > Streptophyta > Magnoliopsida > Fabales > Fabaceae > Gastrolobium > Gastrolobium villosum. Next base: position 51,652 of record JAVKPL010006165.1, read on the forward strand.
ATATATATATATATAGGGAAAATATTTTCTCATGTCGTAGGAGAGTTGTTTTCTCCTACTGGTGACTCTTCGATTTTCGTGCAATATTTTCTTTTGCTTTCTTATTTTTTTAATAGATGTGGATCCCACATAAGTCTATAGTATGAGAAAATTTTCTCCTAATGCATGAGAAAATCGAAATCCATATATATATATATATATATATATATATAATCAATAAACAAAAAAAAATGAATAAACTAGTTGGGCTTGGTTAGTCAGTAGTCACAGAAGCAGAATATAGATAAAAAAAATGATTACCTAAAAGCAATAAACGAAGCCAACGGAAATAGTAAAATAGTGTAAATTAAAAAAAAAAAAAAAAAAAAAACTTCTTGTTGTCAAGCAAGGAAAAAGGAAAATATAAAAGAAAACATTTTCTCATGTTGCATGAGATTTCAATTCTCATGTTATGATCCTTTTATTTGCGTGCAAATTTTTTTTCTTTTTTTCTTTTTTAATAATTGTGGAATCTACCACTAGTTGAGTTACAATATGAGAATTGAATTCTCATGAAATATGAGAAAATCAAACCCTAAATATAAAACGTAAAACAAGTTAGGAAATATCGAGAAAAATAACGATAGTTCTGGACCAGAATCGACGGCATTGGTGAATGGAATAAAATAATATATTTTACAACCAAATGGTAGACGGTAGACGGTTGACGGTTGATGACTCGAGGTGGACCCCACCTTTGACGATTGGTGATTGTCTTCATTGTTCTTACTTGCTTCTCGGGACCAATTTTTCTTTGCTTAGTGGTTGACGATTGTACCCCACGTTCCAGAAACGTCCTTTGTTTGTCATGGCAATGTAGAGCATGCTAGAAATCTGTTTGAAAAATAATTTTTTAATTTCTTGTAAAAAAATCTGTTTGATACATTTTTGTAAAAGTTTTTAAAATGTTTAACTGCTTTTTTTATATTTGAGTTTTTTTTGTTTTTTATTTTAACTTTTAATAATTTTATTAATTATTCTATAAAATAATTTTAAAAATAAAAAAATCAGAACGCAATAAAAAACAACCGTAGTATCCTATTTTTCTATTTTTCTATTTTTTTTTTGTTTAACTGCAAGGCTATTATACTGTTACTTGTACTAATGAATCATTCTACATTCCCAAAATTAGTTGCAGAATATGATGAAACGAAGTTGATGGGAATTAATCATGGCCATGCAATATCTTGCATGCAGTAAAGCTTCATTTTTTTATTCTTTGTAAACAAACTAGGTATAAAACGAAATTCAATGTCTTTCAATGGAAAAATAAATTAAAGCGTAGTTGGAGATGCTATAATAACTATATTTTGTTTGGTAAAACACCAATGTCCATGTCACAGTATCTATAGCTAAGGTTATCACTAGAATGTACCACCGACGACGATTCAAAGAAGCACAACCTTAGGCAAATAACGAAATAGTCTTTTCTATATAAACCCACCACACTAGCGATTTCCAAAAGCATTCATACTCATATATAAGACATACACAAATTGTTGCCTTAACCTTCCATTAATTACCCTATTACCATGGCTCCCATCTTAAGCAAAAATGCGGCCCTAGACATAACGGGGCTCGTAAATGTTAGTAATTTACCATTCTCCATAACCTTAGAAGAATCAAGTTTTCTTGCTAACGGACACCCTTTTCTTACAGAAGTCCCTGCTAACATAATAGCCACCCCTTCATCTTCTCTTTCTTTAAAAACCAAGAACACGGTGGGTTGCTTCGTGGGGTTCGACGCAAACGAACCGAAAAGCCGGCACGTGGTTCCAATCGGGAAGCTGAGGGGCATTAGGTTCATGAGCATATTCAGGTTCAAGGTGTGGTGGACCACTCACTGGGTCGGAAGCAATGGACACGAGGTGGAGAACGAAACGCAGATGATAATCTTGGACAAAAACGACACGGGACGACCTTACGTTTTGATATTGCCAATAATCGAAGGGTCCTTCCGAGCCTCTTTACAACCCGGGTTGAACGACGACGACAACGTGGATATTTGCGTGGAGAGTGGGTCAACACGTGTACGCGGGTCCCACTTCAGAAGCTGTTTGTACATGCACGTTGGCGATGACCCTTACCGTTTGGTGAAAGAGGCAATGAAAGTCGTGAGGGTCCACTTGGGGACTTTCAAGCTTCTCGAAGAGAAAACCCCACCGGGGATTGTGGATAAGTTTGGTTGGTGCACGTGGGATGCGTTTTACTTGAAGGTGGACCCCAGAGGGGTTTGGGAAGGGGTTAAGGGACTAACGGAGGGTGGGTGTCCTCCGGGGATGGTACTAATCGATGATGGGTGGCAATCAATTTGTCACGATGAGGACCCAATAACGGAGGACCAAGAAGGCATGATTGACCGAACCTCTGCTGGGGAACAAATGCCTTGCAGGCTCGTAAAGTTTGAGGAAAATTATAAATTCAGGGAGTACCGTAGTCCCTTTGGAGTGACCTCTGAGAAAGGTATGGGTGCCTTTGTTAGGGACCTGAAGGAACAGTTTGAGAGCGTGGAATTTGTGTATGTTTGGCACGCGCTTTGTGGTTATTGGGGTGGGATTAGACCTGATGCGCCAGGCATGCCTGAGGCTAAGGTGATTGCTCCGAAGATGTCGGAGGGGTTGCGGATGACGATGGAGGATCTGGCGGTGGATAAGATCGTTAACAACGGTGTTGGGTTGGTGCCACCGCAGTTAGCTCACCGCATGTATGAGGGGCTGCACTCCCATTTGGAATCGGCGGGAATTGACGGTGTCAAGGTTGATGTTATTCACGTAAGTCTTCTGCTAAATTCTTTCTTGTAACTGCTAGGAGTATAATATAGAAATTATACTGTATATAATATCAGGAGGGATATTTTAGTTACTAAATTTTTTTACTACTAACTTACTATCTATCTAATCACCATTAGATTAACATTTTCTCTCTCTTCAATTTTTTTTTAACAAATTGAAAATATTTAGTAAGTTAGTAGTGAGAATTTTTTGTAGTTAGAACATCTCACTCATATAAGATATATCTTTCATGTCACATTCACATAAAAAGATGTGCTTTTTTTTTTTTAATATTGGTGGACCCATTTAATTTATCTCATAACATAAGATAACATATCTCATGTAGCATGAGAGAAATAAAGCCTTAATATATGGGTTTTATGATAATTATATTATAAGAAAAGTGATTGTGTAATGTTATAGAGATTCGTTTTGTGTGCTTTAATTTTATTTTTTTCTTAAAAAAATGTGGGTCCCACAAAATGTTGTGTGTAGGAAACTTTTTTGTGTCATGTTAAATGATAAATGCAAATCCCCTAATATATATAAGTAGAGTTGGCAAAACGGGCTCCGCTCTGCGGGCCAACCTGCCCAACCTGTCAAACGGGGCGGGGCGGGCTGAGTTTTTCAACCCATCTCAAAAGCAGGGCGAATTCATTTTTTGGTGAGTTGATGGCGGGCTGAGGTGGGTCGTTGTAAAATAGGTTCGGGTTAGCGGATCAACCCGCCTAACCTGCCTAACGAGACGGGCCGGGCTGAATTTTTCTGCCAACTTTCAAAAACGAGGCGGGACGAGCTGACTCATTTTTTGGCTGATTGATGGCGGTGTAGGGCGCTGCGCGGCGCTCGCTTAGCCAACTCTATAAGTCAAGTTTGTATAGAAAGATTTTGTTTAATAATTACAGATGAGCGCTCTTCTTTTTAAATGATTTTTATATACAAAACACATTTTTTTTTTTTTTATTTCAATGAAAGTTACTGATCATTTTAATTTTAGTAAGATACTTATCGAAAAGTGATACACATTATTATGAATGTTAAGGGAACGATTTTGCACACGTTTAGATTTTTTTTATTTTTTTTTTGACAAAATAATAATTAATTTTTCTATATTATTTTTTAAGAGAATTTTAGAAAAATGATTATGTTCTTTGCAAAACAATTTTTTTATTTATATTTTTTGAAATTAGTTTTTTGAACTGATAATCAGAAATATCTTTTAAATGATTTTTTTTCTTCTTAAAATTAAGTTCTCATCCGAATTACTAATTTCTTGTCTTGCACGGCTCATCTTTTTTAGTTTGGCTACCGTTGTGTTTTTGTTTTTAGTATGCTACAACTACAATACTTGCCTTCGACAAGGCAAATACGAATACGATGTACTAAAACTAGCTGTTAACGGTGGTTGACTTCATAATCATTTGTTTTGCGGTAAAAGAATTCTTGGATTTTGTGCACTTCTAATTATGTGAAAAATAATCGTGACATTAATAGTTGCGGTGGATTTTGTGCATTTATATTTACATTTACCTAGAAATTCCATATACATGCACAGCTGCGGTGGTTGTAATTGCAGGGTTGAAACTTGAAAGCAACTTGTCTCAACTCTCAGCTATGTTATCCAAAAAAAACTTGTCTCAGCTATAAACGGTTTGTCATTAAAAGTGTCACTTTTCCTTGCCTCTTATGGTTAGGGCCGCATATCACTGAGATTCAACTTCCTTTGATACTTTCTTTGTTACAGAAAGGGTGTTACATAATTTCTTTCCTTGTCTTTTTCTTGGATTTGAGAATTGAGTTTGGAAATAAACAACACCTTATAATTTTAATAAGAATGCTGTTAGAAAAGGAATTTTGTCTTAAAATAAGTGAATCTGAAAACAGAAAATCTTATAAAGAATCAATTCAAAAAAATTTAAATTGGTGGGTGAGGTTGCATTAATAATTATATATATATATATATATCTAACATGCCCCCTCTTACAAAATTCTAATAGGCTTGAATGATGCATCAGATATAACCTACGTGTGTTGAGAAACTCCACAAAACTTAATTAATTATTAATCAATTAAGGCATTAAGAATCAAACTCGTGATACCAATTCTTATATCATGTGAGAACTAATTCAACCTAAAAATTTAAAATTGATTCTTTACAGAGATATTGATAATTTATTTAGATGATTTCAAGTGTAATATTTGGTAATTTGCATTTTGCAGTTGCTAGAGATGTTATCAGAGGAATACGGTGGCCGAATTGAGCTGGCCAAAGCTTATTACAAAGCACTCACAGCTTCGGTGAAGAAGCATTTCAAAGGCAACGGAGTAATTGCCAGCATGGAGCATTGTAATGACTTCTTTCTCTTGGGCACAGAGGCCATAGCCCTCGGTCGCGTAGGTAATTAAGCATTCCAAGTTCCAAGCTAATTTTTATACATAAAAATTCTCCATAAAGTTTTCTGATCCATTCTTTCTCAACAATGCGTATTGTATAGGAGATGATTATTGGTGCACTGATCCCAATGGAGACCCAAATGGTACGTATTGGCTGCAAGGGTGTCACATGGTGCATTGTGCCTACAACAGCTTATGGATGGGAAATTTTATTCAACCGGATTGGGACATGTTCCAGTCTTCTCATCCATGTGCCGAATTCCATGCCGCTTCGAGGGCCATCTCTGGTGGACCAATTTATGTTAGCGATTGCGTTGGAAAGCACAACTTCAAGTTGCTCAAGACACTCGTTTTTCCTGATGGGTCTATTTTGCGTTGTCAATATCATGCACTTCCCACACGTGACTGCTTATTTGAAGACCCATTACATGACGGCAAAACAATGCTCAAAATTTGGAATCTCAACAAAGTGAGACACCCCTTTCTTCTTCTTCATATATATAGTCCTTCATTGGTTGGATGAATAATTATTGTGGAGTTTATAAAGAATCTTGGACACTCTCACCCTTTGAGCTAGCTTTTAGGATGGTATATCCCAAGGTTCTTTATATGGTATCAGAGTCTCACCGTCCCCCACTTTCTCTTGTGGAATTTTCTTAGCACAAATATGTTGGGCTTGCATTATCCACTCTTCAAGCCCAATGAGCTCTCATGTGAGGGGGCGTGTTGAGATATATAGTCTCACATTAGTCGGATGAACAACTAATGTGGAGTTTATAAGGCCTTGGGTACTCTCACCCTTTGAGCTAGCTTTTGGGTGGTGTATCCCAAGGTTCTTTACACTTCTTAATTCTATGATATAACTTTAACAGTAAATACCGTTTCAATCCTCAGCAAATCTTACGACGCCCGCTTTAGTCCCTAGCAAATAAAAAAGACAATTCATGGTCATAAGAAATTCAAAATGAACCCATTTTAGTTCTTTTGAGAGACTAATGAGGGTCGTTTTTTAATTTGTGAGGGACCACGATTTCAACTAAATGGGTCAATTTGAATTTTTTAGGGACCACAAATAGTCTTTTATTTGCTAGAGACTAAAGCGGTATCGTAAAATTTACTGATGATCAAAAAGAGTATTTACTCTAACTTGAACTTTGGATTTTGATGAGATAAATTTATATCTTACATACATAAAAATATATGGGATCCGGGGTCCATGTGAAGAAAAATAAATAAAAATAAATTTCGTATAATTTTATGTATGTATATAGGGGTAAGATATGTTTACAATTCTTTTTTACAAATTACACTAAGTATAATCGGTCATACACTCTTGATTAAAGTATGACCGGTCATACTTAGTGTAGTTTGTAAGAGTTTGTAAATAAAAAATTTGTAAATATAACCTAACTCGTGTATATAAGATAAAATTATTTTTTATATAGATATTAAACCCTTTTAACTTTTGCACCAATTGGGATGAATTATATAACCCCTTTTGTTCTGTTTGTACAGTACACGGGTGTTTTGGGCTTATTTAATTGCCAAGGAGGTGGGTGGTGTCCTGTGACTCGGCGAAACAAGAGTGCCTCTGAATTTTCACACGCTGTGACATGCTCTGCGAGTCCCAAAGATATTGAATGGAGCAATGGGAAACGCCCAATATGCATCAAAGGGGTGGATGTGTTTGCTGTGTATATGTTGAAGGAGGACAATCTCAAGCTCATGAAATCCTCGGACAAATTGGAAGTTTCACTCGAACCATTTAGTTTTGAGCTATTGACGGTGTCTCCAGTGACAGTAATATCGAAAAGGTTAATTCAATTTGCTCCAATTGGATTAGTGAACATGCTTAACTCTGGTGGTGCCATTCAGTCCCTGGAGTTTGACGACAACGCGAACGTGGCCAAAATTGGGGTAAGGGGTTGTGGGGAGATGAGGGTGTTCGCTTCAGAGAAGCCAGTTAGTTGTAAAATAGATGGGGTGGCTGTGAAGTTTGATTACGAGGATAAAATGGTGAGGGTCCACGTTCCTTGGCCTAGTTCTTCACGATTGTCTTTGGTTGAGTATTTTTTTGATCCCTTACAAGGTTAAATTGGGATCCTCTGATGTTTGATTCTCTGCTGTTATTAAATAACAAGAATCAATTTTAACAATTTTTGTTTAGTAGTAACTATAAAGATAAAAGACAAGGAATTTGGATTGTGAAAATGATTCTTGCAGTATTTGACCTGGATATATATGAAGTTTGTTTTTGCTTTCACATTTGTTATTCATAGTATATCAACTTCAGAGGTTCAAGTCTGAAGAGGGATGTTAGGATTAAAGTTTCTCTCAAACAGAAAAATTAATTTGCTAAGTCCAGTGCTAACAACACACAGTAATAGTATATGCATTCAAAGTTTAAAGATCGTCTACAGGGAATGATTGTTTTAGTTTTCTTTAAAAAACCTATTTTAATCTTTCTTGAATTGCAAGAAATTTACTTTTAATTTTGACAATTAACTACCTAAAAGAGATTAACATGCATTGAACAATTCTAAAAGAGATTGTACATCAGATACAGACCATAAGCTTCGAAATGACAAGGTACTGAAACTGAAATACACTGGCAAAAGAGTGTTGAAAGCTCAAAACTACACTTGAGTCACTGGTCTTCTTGAGTGCTTCCAAGAAGTTCTCCTAATATGGCGTCCTTCCTCTTCAATGGAAAACTAAAAGGAAAGACCGGATCTGTTTGATTTGTGTTCCTATTTTTTTATTCTTAAAATTATTTTGTAAAATAATTAAGTAAATAGTTGTTTTTTATATTTATTTCTTTTTAAAAGTTAAAAATCAAAACAGAAAACAAAAACAACTCAGATATGTTCTCTAAATTTGATTCTAAAAATAAAAAAATAGTTATAATTTTCAAAACAGTTTTTACAAGACAGGTCTTATTAGAGGAGTTTTTTAATTTTTTTATTCTGAAAACTAAAAAACAGTTTTTGAAAACCACGGGAGCCTGAAACTACAAACTCAAAAAGTAACCCATGTGGCTCTTTAACTACGGTAAAATGGTAAAATAGTAGGGAAAAAGACTTCTCATGTTGCATGAGAAGTCTCCTCTCCTATCATCTAACTTCGATGTTCGTGCCAACCATTTTTTTTTTAAGGTGGGCTCCACCCCTTTTACTCTCTATAGGAAAACTTAAATTTCTCATGCAACATGAGAAATTACAAGCCAAAATAGTAATAGAGATAAGTAAATAATCAAATCACATCTTTTTCTTACTTTTATCTTAATGGGCTGCATTGGTATTATTTGGCCCATTAGCCTTCACATAGTCTTAAGCCCAAATAACATAGAAATCAGGCCATTATAGTAAGCAGGATTCACGGGTAACAAGGAAAAATAGCAAGGAAAATCGTGATTAAGCTATTATTAAATCTGCACATGCAAGTCAAAAATCGATAACTAAATAAGGTAAGAAATACAACAACTTTTCAGTTCATTAAGTTAGCTTGGACCCAAGGCTCGACAATATGGGCTTGAGCTAGTCAGGATCCTGTATTATTGCCACCGCAAGCTAGAGAACGGACGCCATACATTCCATGGTTGGGGTGGATGTGATGGAAGGGAGACAAATGTTAATGGCTTAGTGAATAGATGTCACTGATTTGGTTTTTTTTATCTTTATTATTGAAAATTGATTGTCAAAACTTTCATTTATTTGGGGGTTAGTTCTTGCAGTGTTATCACATGTAAATAGTTCTTATTTTTATTTGTCCCTATATAGACCATAACTTTAATAGAATAGAATTATATAGGGAAAAGTTCACCAATACCCCTGTGATTTACTCCATAATCATTTATGCCCATGTGATTTTTTTTATTCCCTGTGGTTTATAAAAGGGTATGTTTTTTTTTATCACATATGCCCCTGTGGTTCTTCATTTTTTACAAAGCACAGGGCATATGTGATAGGAAAAAAATCACAAGGACATAAGTGATTTTGGAGTAAACCATAGGGGCATTGGTGAACTTTTCCCAATTATATATACACATATTCAAAAATTACAAGATTTAAAATTCAAAAGAATGAAACTTAAAATGATCAAAATTTACCTTAAATCTATTTTTTTTATTAAAAAATAAGAGAAATATTATCCTTTTGCGGTATGAGACAAGTTGTCTTCAGTTGCAGGAGCTCGTCTTTGGTACATCAGTAATACATACTAATTCCATTTAAAATCTTTGAGACCTTACTTTTCTTTTCACTATTACATGTCAGCATTGGTATTTGTTGTTTGGTTTTGATTAGAGGGATGTATAAAAAAATCGAGTGCATCTGTAATATTCTAGAAATTTCCCAGGTTGCAGAGACAAATGATATGTGGGCCCCACACAGTTTGAAAAAAATATATGCAATTTTCAATGGGTCTTTTTCCAAAAAGGACATGAGAGACATATTACTCAAAAATGAATGGGAGGGAAAATAAAAAAAATTCTTGGGCCAAGTTTCAAAGAGAACTAGAAGCCCAGCTTATGAAATGCTTCTACTTTTTGGGTCCATTATCAAACCACGTATATACATGGTCCTTTTGATTTTGTAACTACTATATTAGGAAGGGTTTTATAAGAGTTATGTATTAGGAAAAATGATTGTGTTATGTTATAGAGATTCATTTTGCATGCCGGAGTTTTTTTTTTTTTTTTTTTTGTGCTGCGGGTCCCACAAAATGTTGTGAGTGTAGGAGATTTTTTATTATCATGTTAAATAATAGATGATAAATCCTATTACTAATTAGGCCTTCCTCCCGTTAATTCTGCTGGCAAGGGGAGAATGATTCCTCTACACCCATAAATCATGAATTTTTTCTTAATATGCATACATAGTCCACTGTACAATAAAAAAAAAAGTGTTGGTTAAGATCAAATGCCCATTCCTCTACACCCATAAATCATGAATTTTTCTTAATTGAACCTATGACATGTCCTATATATATTATACACAAAGTAAATATTAAGTTTAATCCGGATAACTTACGTTACTTTGGTTCTTAATAGTTGCAATCGTCAACTTAATGACAATTTCTTCTTACTAAAGTTGTTAATTCACTAACAAAGATCTCTTTAAAAATCAATTTATATAGACCGACAAAATTTGAAATAAAATTAACACATAAAACATCTTTTCAGACCATATTTATATGTTTACTCCAATTCATAACTTGTTCTCGAGCAAAGGCAAAACAAGTCGAAACCAATGGTAAAACCCCTTCTTAATTTCCGCCTTGGAATTATAATTGATTGTTTGAAGTTTGATCAACAATAACTATTTCATCTATTCCAGTATATATGCAGGATTTAGAGGACAGGGTAGCCAACTTCTTACCCAAATTTCATTTCCTTATAATTTTTTCAAAAGTTGTTCAGCAAAAGTTTTATTCTTAGAAACTAGCTTCCATAAACAATATTTACAAATTACTGATTCGGAAATCTAGCATTATTTTTAAAATTATATATTCTTACATACATTTCATTCTCTATTGTATATTCAATACTTAAACTGCAAGGTGTAGTTCAATTGATAATTAAATCATAACTATATGTATGGATTTTACATATAATCCAAGGAATTAAAACTCATCAAAATAGATTACCAAAAAAAAAAAAACTCATCAAAATTACCTTTTGATCAGGATCTTACCATTATATATATATATATATATATATATATATATATATATATTTCATTCCTTTAATCGCAACGCAAATATGTTCTTCTTTTATACATTTCCATTTAGTTCTTAATTTCCCATTTTTTTGTCTATATATAATGATGGCACTGAGAATCAAACTTATAACTCAATGCAAATTATATCCAAACTATTCATCAGTAAACCAATTTCAATGACTTTTTCATTACTTATTTTGATGACCCTTTGGTCCTACACTACTTATTTTGATGTCCCTTTGGTCCTACATTATTCCTTACTACACTAATTCGTACTAAATATGGTAACGTAAGGGTAGGAATGTAAGTGCACTAGGCTCATGTACATGGGCTTACGGTCTGATCTATATTATGCCAAATTTAACATATTACAAATAGTAAGATAAGCTTAGACTTTTAAAAAAACTTATTTAAAAAATAAGTCATAGGTTTTTACTTGTACATGTCGGATCTATAAGTCTACGAGCTTATATCATATTATTTATTTTAATAAAATAAATAAAATTATTATTTTAATAAAATAAAGAAAACTTATTATTTTAATAATTTTAAATAATAAAATAATATTATTTTAGTTATTCTTTTAATTATTGAATATTTAATAGGCTTAAACAGACTAACAGCTCTAGGTTAAGGCTTTTACTTTTTAAATATAGGTCAGATCAGACTTATAATTTGAGGCCTATACAAACTAATAGACCAGGCTAGATCCAATAATTTTACAGAAACCTAACCTATTTAAACTATATTCTAATAGTAAACTCATCCTTTGAGAAAAAAAGTAACAACCTCAGTAGATTAATGCCGGAGCAAATACAAGCACTACAACAAAATTTCTCTTTAGCCACGTTAAAAACCGTGGCAAACGTGCATTAAAACCGTGGCTAAATAAGTTATCCACTGTTCCAAAAACCGTGGCTAAAACTGGCGTTGCATTATTTTAACTACGGTATTTTTTGCATTTAAGCACGGGCTTCATGAGTGTGGTAACATTTATTTAGCCACGGTTTATGTTATTTTAGCCACGTTAAAGTTGTGCCTAAACGATTTGGATTCCAATCATGAAAAGTTTTATTTAGCCACAGTCACAACCGTGGCTAATTATAAGGAATTTTAAAAAAAAAATATTACAAAATTTCCCAATTATATAAAAAGAAAATTAAGATAATATTACTTGTTAATACCACAACTTACCACCAAACAATCAGAAATCAGTTGCATTAGAAGGATAAGGGGAAAGTGCAAAACCTAGTGTCTAAATTTTCATGAATTTTAAATCCAGAAATGTGAACCAGGACTGCCAAGTGATTATTGCAGTCAGTACACAAGCTTAACACCAGGAATCATAATAATTGCTACCCGTTTCTGTATAGTTACCTCAGCTTAACCAGTCCTATAGATATCCAGGAAATCCATTTATGGCAACTATGTTTACTTCAGGGATTTCTGAAGCAGAATTCATGACTATCAAGTAACCATATGAAAAGAAACCAAATTATAGAATGGCAATAATCTGGCATTGGTTAACCACCAACTTAGAACAAATAATGGAAAAGAATTAGAAAACAGAAAAATCAAAGATAATGTGTCTAGAAAAGGAAAAATAACACCAACGCAAAATAATGCATTTTAAAACAGATTTTAGCAATATGTAAACACAGCCATTCACCACATGTACTGTAGTGTAGATCATAATGATAACAAAATGAAAGTTTAATAGCATAAATCTGAACAGGATATTTATTAGGAATTTAAACATTTCATCTACTTCTGCACTGAAATCAAAGCACAAATAGTCAAATACCGAAGAGCAAATTTCCATACATCTAGAAACAATTAACCACATTGCAAATAGAATCAACAACAAATGATAATTCTCAAACAAATATACCTAGAGCTGCTAGTTGTTGCTTCCTTCCAGACCCAGGTGGGCGCCCTCTACCCCTTTTATTGGAAGTTAATTACAAAATTCATGGAATTGAAACTTCTAACAGGATACAAATTACAATGTTTTCCAAATGGCCAATAAGAAATGATGAGTGAGAAATTTAGATTTTCCAATCATAAATTTCATGGGTATCTAGCATTTCCTTAAGATTAAGGAATAAGTGAATAACCAATCCATCCAATATATTCCGTTTGAGAAATCTTCATTACCTTCGATCAAGAACAATGACAGACCTCCCATATTTCAAGTATATGGAAAAGTAGAATCAGTTCCATTCAAGTCGCTTATCCTCCTGCATTTCATGTTTTGATTAAACAATACAATTAGAAAGCAATTTAATTTTGAAACCCTTGTTATAATACAAAAATAATTTATATATAGAGCTTCACAAGAAAGAACAGTTTTACCACTACTCCGGTTCGTCCCCTTATTTACATTAGTAAATAATTGAGAAAATTATACTGAACCGTGAGATTTGGCTAAATTACACTCACCTCCTCTGCTATTTCAAAAATTACATTGAATTGTTGTACATTAAATTTCCATTGAAAAATAGTAATAATAATAAAAAATAACAACAACCAAGACTTATCTCAATTGGTGGGATTCGTCCCATTTAAACTTTTGCAAACACATACTCCCCCTTGTACAACCTTCCATACAAATAAGGGATAAAAAAAGGTAAAAATAATTTAGACAAATCTCAAGTGAGGTCAATATAATTTTACTCTAATAATCAACCAATTAACAGAAAGGGAATCCTCTTCTAACTTGTGTATATTTTACTTTTAGAAAATGCTCAATATCTTGTTTTTACTATAACTACAAAGAGAGCGCATCATTGTTATTAGAATTTAGAAATAAAACACTAAGGCCCACCATTCAAACTCCTATTAGTAAAGAACTTCTCTTTTTGAATCATTATTTTCATATATTACAGATATAGATTAAATCTTTACATTCAGTTTTAAGGTTTGCAAAGAAACAAAACTGCCATAGTCTTTTACAATTGAAACCCACATTGCAAGTGCCTCTTCTAGTATCAAACAAGAAAGTGGCACATGAATGTAGTAATTAAAATTTCACTTGCAATAAACTTTTAAACAGGTAGCAGGCACCACATAGTACACTGATATTTGTAAAATGTTATAAATATACCCGTTAAGAAAGCAGAGATAAAAAGAAGGATGCTAATTATAATTATATTGGTTTAGCTGAAAATAAAATAAACAAGGTGAGGAAAAAGGGGAGAAAGAGTCTATAAAAGGTAAGGTAAAGTACTAGCATAGGCAACTGTAATACCCAAAGCCAATCTTCCAAGAGCAGATAATAGATAAAGGGAAACAATGACCTGCAGAATGGAATGGGGAAACAATGACCTGCAGAATGGAATGATATATATATATTGAAATTTGAAGTCCCTAGGAAAATGTTTAAAGACACATGATGTTCGTTGAAATCCATATGCTTGTTTGAATCTTAACTACTATGTAAGCAACATCGAGCAGAAATAGTAACTATTTCAGTACTAGATACTTCATTCAAGTTTGTCAGACGAAATCAAAGTTACAAACCTTAGTTAAATAGGAAGTTAGAAGACTTATGAGTTTATTTCAACTTCCAGGGACAAGTGAAACAAAAGAATAGCAACATCACGGCTTGCTCCTAAACCCGTGGTGAATCATAATTAGAAACCATTTGCTCTAAGTTTAAACAAGCAGCACATCATTATCAAATACGATTACATAATCAGGACATAATATATTAAACCATCCAAATTAGCACATAGACAATTTCCACATTCAAATCCTTGAAAAAGCACAAACTTAAAACCAAACTAACAACACCCTTTAACATACATCAAAAACTAATTCAATGACCAAGAATATAACACCATGAATTCATAGCAGAACATCAAAATCAACATCTATATCACCTTAATCCCAAACTAGTTAGGGTCTAACACTCGATGAACCCAAATAAAAAGTACGAACAGATACATCATAACACGAAAACCATCATAGCAAAATCACTTAATGCCTGCAATATGATAGTAAGTTCAAATACTGCGCCATATTCATAAGTAAACTCTGAATGATGCTTCATATAGAGACAGAAGACAATTATTGATACCTTAGTTCCACAATTTACAGCATCCTCAAGCTTTCCTTTATCAAGAGCAATTTTGGATCATTCTAACAAATTGCGTCCATCTACTGAGGAGCACCCTACATGCTATTAAACAAAATATGATCTTACTGATAAATATTTCAATTAGAAGATAGATGTTGAACCGTACATAGAACAGTCTTGAGGCCTAATAAATAAAACCCACCTTGCAAACAGAAACCAAACTCGTAATATCATATTTCCTAAAGGACTTAGGGGACTCCATATCATAATCTCTTAGTAATAATTCCAATCCAACCTGAGAAAACAATGACACAAGAAATTAATAAAAAGCTTAATATGAAAAGAATAGAATAAAAAAATCAAATTACTGATACCTTGTGACAGAGCCCTCTGAGAATCAATAACTTCCTCAAATGTAGAAATTCATCATTTAAAGTCCATCCAAATCTTTTGGACAAAAATATACGTAATCACAATATTCTAAGATGATGGTTATCACCCAAAGTTTGATCATTATCTTCAGTTCCACCACCCCCAAGAAAGCAATTCAGCATTGATGCAATTACTAAAGATACATATCCTACATTATCAATAAAGGCAATGACTGCTTTAAGAAGATGCTCGAAAGCTTGAGAAATCATCTCATGGAAACAAAAGGATTGTATGTGTGCAAGATTCTCTGCAAGTTTAACCTAATTGTAGTAGTGACATTCTCTACTAGTTAGCAAAGAATAGTGACATTCTAAAAAAAATATTCTGGAAAAAGCATAATAGTCCTCAATTTAAGCTATTTGGAATCTAATAAAGTAAGCTCCAATCATATTTGAACCAAATTCCTCCATGTTAATCTTTTGACATTGTGAAACTAGCTACACTGACTGCTAAACCAATAATATAGTCAATAACTAAGGCCTACCATCTTTAGGGAGAATACAAAAACGCAAGTTATAGACTGGTACATATAAACAAGATTCAGTAACTAAGAAATCTTGTTTTTCCCGAGTTTTGACCTGAATAAATTAAATATAATTTTCCTTCTAAATTATCAAATGCAAATAGGTTTTGCAAAATAGATCTTTGAGTATTTATTTACACTGACAATTCCCTCCCACTACAAAATATTCCTTAAGTTTGTTAATTGACTGAAAATGACGAGATCCGCATTGCTGTAAGACGACTCAAATAAATGTTTGCATTGATTTTGTACGTGTATTCATATAAGAAACCAGTTCTTACTAATTAGCATACATTTCTCAAAGTTTATGTTCATTCATCTATAACTTCTCATTTTGCAACTTCCTTCGAAGATAAAGCTTCACCATTAGCTGTATGGATGGTGTCACAGATTTTCTCTTGTCATTGTCTAGCCTTAAGAGGGCGTCACATTCAAGACAATGAAACTTCCACTATGTCTTCTGAAAATGATCAAAATAAATACAACAGCAGTTATACTCACAAACCTAAGCCAAGGGGATTAACTATGACCATTAGTTTTTTTTTTTTTTTGGTAAGCATGACCATTAGTTTTTTTTCACTGAATGCCATAACACTATTCAACTCTAAAAACTGAAGCTATCACTTAACAAAGATGCTGTTATATATTACATGCTAAGAACTAACATCTCTACATCCCCCTACCCCTGCCCCTCCCCGAAGCTAAAGTATATAAATTATAAATTAATCTTGAAATTTTTTACCAAACAAAATGAAGTTATATCTCGAAATATCCAAACGAAATATTCAAAAATATCTCGAAAGGCAACAAAAGAGTTTCAGTGGTCATAAAGAGTTATACACTAAAAACATATGATAGAAAAATGGAAGCGGTGATAAAGGGAACAACACCTGACATGCTACTTTTATACTTGAGCGTGTAAGGACCACTCGCGAGCTAGCAATTGAAATGGTTATGAACTTCGTCCTTACCCTGGCCACTCTGATCCACAAGCATGAGCTCAAACAACGCCCTACATCGGTGCCTTCGGAATGCAAAATTCATGCGATGAGGAATGGGAAATGAATTCCCCAATCGGAATTGAAAACGAAATCTAAATCAAACAATTAAAGAGTTTGAAAGCACAAACTTACTCATGATTGGTAAAATACTTGCAAATGAAGGAGAAGAGAAAGAGAGATAATGAGGTATGGTCACCATTTTGGCAAATGAAACATAGATCCAAACCCTAACAAAGAAATAGAGAAATAAAGAAACTAGAACGGAACATAAATTAGAATCCTAGCAGAAAAAAATGAAGAAATCAAAATTAAAAAAAATGAATGTATGTCATAAGTAGAGCCTGAGACTCAGAAATTGAGAATGAAGAAAGAAAGCTGAGAATCTTAGAGAGGAAAGAGCGAGACAAAAGGAACTATGGTGTTTGGCAAAGCTACTTAAAATTAATTATTTTTAAATTGTTTAGAGCATATTGATTGACCGTGGTTAAAAAATCATGGTTAAAAGCCGTTTTTCTTGTAGTGAAGAGATGGAAATGTTAGTGGGAATGAGAAAATACACGAGAACACGCAACCAAAAGATAAAAGGAAAATAATTTGTATTTTTAAAAGATCTAATTTATGTCATTTTAGTCTTTATAACTAGTAAAAAATAAATCTTATGTTGTAGGAGAATTTTAACCTCATGTCATAAATACATTAAGTGTGGGTCTCACCTATTTAAAAAAAATAAAAAATAAAAAAATGAGTGACACACCTTTTTATGGTGTGTGTAGAAAGGGTTTGTTTTCTTATGCAACATGAGAAAAGCAAACCCCTTATAACTATGTATTCTGTATATAATTATAATATTAAAATTTTATTTATTTTTTCTCTTTTCAAAAATTATCGACTTACGTGAAAAGTAAAAAAATTATAATTTTAATATTATAACTATTTATCAGAGTATATAGTTATAGGGTGGGTGAAAGGACATAACTTAAATTCTTTAAAACAACAAAATATTTTCCCTAGATAAAAATAAGAACAAATTTTAAGAAATGTGCAGGAAATCATAATATACGCACATCAGCACATGAATATGGGAAAAAAAAAATATAAATTTTAAAACTTTTTTTGGTTATGTTCTTATAAAAGTAAGTGGGTTATATTGTAAAGAAAATAGAGAAAAAAATATTATTCCTATATTAAATACTCATATAATTCAGATTCATGAGTCATTTTAACATACCATACTTTATTGATATTATTATTTTTTAAATAAAAGTGTCAATACTCAATTCATACGAATAACAGTAATTAAGCTACTAGTTTAAGTTTAGTAGAAATGAGTTTGGGTAGGTTCAAACCTCAGTGTCACTATTGTTTAAAAAAAATAGCAGTAATAGATTAAATTAAATAATTTAACATACGATGTGAGATTAAATGTCTTTTTTAACTGGTTCATAAAAAATCAAAATACTTTTATTGGAGCACGGTTAACCTGTATAACAGGCCCAAATTTTACCACTACAACCAATATCAAATTTTTATTTATTAGTTTATAACTTTAGACTTCTCCAGAATCTCCACAGAGAAATTAACTCCAACTCCAAAATCTAAAGTCTCCCAATTGAAGAAGACAAAATATGGCTGTTTTTTTTTTTTTTTTGATGAAAAAAGATGGCTGTTTAAATAAAGAGACAGCTAGTAAGTTGACTCTTCGGACCCGACACATAATACAACTTACAAGCATTATCTTGTTAAAGGAATGACAAGCGATTCCGAGATTATTACGTATATATACTTAATTCAGAAAATAATAATTTATTAGGATTGATCTAGTGGTGAAAGTTAGGATTTGGATAATTTGTACACTTGATTATGTGTTCAATTTTCATTATTATATCAAAAAAAAAATCACAAAATAATTTTTGTAAATTTAGTCAATATATATGATATTATTATTTTAAATATAAAATAACTGTATGTTATGAAAATTAAATATTATTTAATACAAAATGATGTGTCATTTTAGGTATGTTAATTGGCCGGGCTAGACTTTGATCTTTAAAAGCTTAGATGTGTTTAAATGTGTCAGACTAACCTAGCCTGTAACTAATTTATATCCAAACAGAATATACAATCAAGAACACTAATAATTCCACAAATTAAGATTCATAAATTTAATGTATATCCAAATAACATGATATAGAATAAAATCATTTAAAAAGTATGCTTAACCAATAAACTAAAGTAGTACAAAATCACGCATATCCAAAAGAACAAAAGACTACAAATTATGTGTAAACAATTTAATATACTTCGATGTTGCCTGCTCTTACATAAAAAAACAAGTAAGATTATTTTTGACATTCAATTATAATATTATAATATATAAAAAAAATTAAATTAACTAAATTAATATCTTTCTGTTCTCCTTCACCAACCACCAACCTTCTCTTTTAATGAGCCTTTCTGCTCTGCTGCGGTTGTACTGGTTTAGTGCGGACTCCGGCGGTTTAGAGAGAGACGAAGAGAGGAGATGAAGTGAAGAGAGAGAAAGTAAAAATTATGTTGGATTTAACAATGAGTAGTATAAAAAATATAAATAAAAATAAGAGTTAATATATCAGGCCAGCCAGATAGACTTTAAGTTAGACTTTTAAATTGAAATCTGAGATCTTTTTATTAAATGAGTTTTTACACAAATTCAAATTTATATCCAACAATCAAAATAGACAGATTAGACTAGGCTGACACAGGCGAAGGCAAAGGCCTCTACCTCTTTAACACCCCTATGTGTCAATAATCTAATTCAGTATTCAGACATAAATTTAAGTTAGCACAAATTTTTTTGGAGTAACCTTATGATAAATTATTATTTTAACCCATATAATATATATATATATATATATATATATATATATATATATATATATATATATATATATATGGGCAAGATATTTTTACACCGGTGTAAGAGTTAGAAGTCTTACACAACACAATCTTGATCATTGATTCACTTGTATCCAATGGCTCACATTACTAAAAAATTTGAGCCATTAAATATAAGTGAGATTAGTGGACAAGATTAAAAGTGTAACTTACACTGGTGTAAAATGATCCCGGCCCTATATATATATATATATATATATATATATATATATATATATATATATATATAAAGGTAGGATCCTTTGATACCGGTGTCAAATTTCAAATTTGACACCTCATCTGAGAACCGTTAGATCAAAAAAGATCAACGGTGTCACATGCTTTACAAATCAGAACCATTGATCTTTTTTGATCTAACGGCTCTCAAACGAGTGTCAAATTTGAAATTTGACACCAGTGTCAAATGATCCTATATATATATATATATATATATATATATATATATATATATATATATATATATATATATGAGGTATGATCCTTTGACACCGGTGCTAAATTTCAAATTTGACACCTCATCTGATAGCCGTTAGATCAAAAAAAAATTAACGACTCTGATTTGTAAGCATCTGACACCATTGATCTTTTTTTATCTAACGGCTAACAGATGAGAAATTTGACACCTGTGTCAAAAGACCCTGCCTATATATATATATATATATATATGTGTGTGTGAGGACCTTTGTTTGTCTTTCTGCTAAAGTCAGAGACATTGTCTCATGTACAGTTTACTAAAAATAAAATAAAATCGATCAGCGTTAGCTTCTGGTATCGAGCATCATTTTTAAATCCGAAAACACTGGTACGGGCTCTTCCAGAATTATGCAATATTAGAGGGACTAAAGATTTTCAGAGATAGAATATTATATTAATTATGCGCCTGTTGGAAGTTGGAACAACTCAAGCATATCTCACAATTATATTCGTTTCACGATTCTTTAACAATATATCTATGCATTAGAAATTGCATGCCCTTTAAACTACGGCTGTTGAGAGGTTGAAAGGCAGAATATATATATAACGTTTGAAAAGGAAAATCAAGAGAGAGAAATGAAAAGCATCTGTATATGATTCATTTAGATAAAAAAGGGAAAGGAAAGAATGAAATTAGGGCATCTCTTTGACCCATAATCATAGGTTGGTTTTGGAATAGAAGTAGTGGGAACCATGATGCTCATCATCATTGGAAATCTTATAGACGAACAACTTTTACCATAAAATATAATTGTAATAAGGGTCATAAAGAAGAAGTGGATAAAAGCAAGCAGTGGTCTTCTGACAAATAAATCTTTTCTAGAACTTGTGTATGCGGCAATCAAGCATAATTCTGAATCCTATGAATAAGCTAGGTGTATGGAATATAATATAAATATGCCGATACCAGAGAAATGTATGTTATATGGAAAAATATTTTCTCATGTTGCATGAGAATTTAACTCTTATATTAGTAACCCTTCGATTTGTGTGTAAAACTTTTCATTTTTTTTTTATAAATATGGGGTCCACCACTAGTTGAGTCACAACATGAGAAAACCAAATCTCATGTTATATATGTTGTATCTTTTTGTGAAATCTTGAAAAAAATATTTTGTTCTTAGTATTATATACTTAAAAAGAAAAAGAAAAAGAAAATTAATAGATATGGGCAATGATGATTTCGCGGCGTCAAAATAATTGCTTGGTGCATATGATTCCTAACGAATGCTTAATCTCATTTTAAGTAAGATTCGTTGCACTGACGTAGATACGCATGGTTGCTTGATTCTCAGAGGTAGCGCACTTGTGTATTTTTCTTGTCCCACTAAATTCAGAATGATCAAAAGATTGATTAAATAAATGCATTATTAATTAGAGCTATGCTATGAATTTGTTTAGCCTATCTTTTTCATACGGGCACATGACAGTGACACGTATACATTTTTTTTCTCTCAAATATTTAAGCTAATTTCAGTAACAACGTATATATCTTTGTGTCGAAGTAAATTTATAAAATTGTTTTGACAATAGTACAATATACAAAAGGTGTATACCGAAGAAAATACATACAATTGCATTGGAAACAGCTGAGATTAGACGATGCCAAATTAATTCAATATTCTGGAACAAATAATAAAATGAATGCAATAATTCCTTCTTCATCATTTTGTTGTTTCTGTTACCTGAGGACAAGGGGATAAACCAAAAATAAAATACACTAAATCCATCTGTTTTTTCGAAGGCGCAATTAGCAATTAATATTCTTTTATCAACTGATCATCACATATAATTTCATCCCTTCCAACACGCAAGAAAAGAGAAATAAGAGAAGATTTAATCTCATTTCTTTATAGATCTGCTTTGATTTGGAAGATATTTTATACTAAATGATCAAAGTGTTATAGACTCGTATAAGAGACCTATATTCTAAAAGGTTCAATAAAGTATAACATAAAAAGGAAATAAAAGAAAAAATACTTGTTATAAAAAAAAATACTTGATTGACACTAATCTTAATACGACAGTTGTGGACTTTGCATTGGGCCCCTAGAAAAGTCACTAAAGGGGCCGTCTGGTACGAGGTTTATCTTAGGATTCCCGGGAAACTGAATATTTCTAAAAAAAATTATTTCTAGATATTATCATAAACTAAATGTTTCCATCATATTTTTGAAAATCGTGATTTCCGGATAAATAAAAACTTCTTCTCTACCAAACGCCCCTAAAGGTCCAAAATTTCATTACCCATGAGTAAGGTAAAACCTACACATATGACTTACTCTCTCTCTTATATGCTATCATGGTATACACACCACCCCTTTAGCTACGCGATTATTCTATGCATAGTGATTGCTTACTCAAATGTATCTTTTTCATAGATAGAGAAAGCCCTAGCTCCAAGATCAACCTACCAGTTGTGGACTGGACATCTCTATCCATAGGATAGAACACAAAGCAAGATGCATTACTTGGCTTGTAATGAAAATATATAATATTAGATAAAGGTAGCCACAAATTTAAAATTAATGAATAAAATTGCTGATTAATATATCCATGATCAGTTGATATATAACCAATTAATGAAGAATAATTCTCTTGGATAATAACAAATGATTCGTCTAATTAATAGAGAGAGAAAAAGTTCACTTTTGGGTCTCTTCATTTTCATTTCTTATTTTCCATATACTTTCGATTTTTAATTTAGACTTTACTCTTTCATATATAAACTTACTCTCTTATCAGTGATGAAATCCATTATTTAAACATTTTTGGTTCTTATAAGCTTTTTATTTAGTTTATTTTGTTTTTTGCTGTTGTTTTAACCGAAACCCTAATTAATTATACTAACGCATTGTAACTAGGCGAAGTTATATACACTAACGCTTTAGCACTACTTTCTTGAAGCGGTTAACATATTACGCCTTGGCAGTTCAACGTTGAATTATACCTATTGATTGAAGTATATAGATTAACAAAGCGGGGTAGTGAAAGTCAAATAAGGCTTTCTCAGTCAACTGGCTTTTTACTTTTAATTAGGTGGAGGTTAAAGTCACATAATTCATTCATATATTCGAAATGAGATTTGATTTTCTGATGTCGCATGAGACTTCAATTCTCACGTTGTGACTCAATTAGTGGTGGGTCTCATATTTATTTTAAAAAAAAGTTTTGCACCATAAGAATTGAATTCTCATACAACATGAGAAAATGTTTTCCCATTCGAAATTAATGGAAGGCAACAATTTGAAGAAGGTTCGATGGTTGACAATGGTGAGATCATATATATCAACATGAAAATAAGCCAAAGAGAGTTAAATGGTAAGAGAAATATAACCTGGCCATATGATAAGTAGTTGTCAAGACTTACAGTTTACATCATATGGCCAATTTCAGATTGGTGTTGATTTTCAAACATGGAATATTTTTGGTACACGCAATTGAAGTTGACACATCACATGTACACACACGTATACTTGTCTCAATGACTGTCTGTAAATACCATTAGCATGACAATAGACTTGTTTGTCTCTCTCTAACGTAAGTACATTAATTAGTACATGTTTGGGTCTGTGAATCTATGAGTAGATAGAGAGAGAGAGAGAGAGAGTTAGAAAATGGAAATCATATAACGCGAAAGATACAAGACATGGACCCCTAGTGGCAATTTCTTTGAACCACGAGGACATAAAGAATATGTCCTGCCAAAATATTTTCGGTGCTTCAGGAACACACTTCTTTTATCAAATATAATAAAAAATAATATTTTTATATTATTTTTGTCTTTATATTTATTTTTACTCGTATATCATATTTTTTTGAAGTAAATATCCTTTTTAATCAGCAAATTTCACGATGCTAACTTTAGTCCCTAACAAATAAAAAGGTTATTCGTGATCCTAAGAAATTTAAAATTGACCCATTTAGTTAAAATTGTGGTTCCTCATAAATTCAAAAAAGATCTACATTAGTCCCTTAAAATGACTAAAATGAGTCCACTTTGAATTTCTTAGAGATAACAAATAGTATTTTTATTTGTTAGGGATTAAAGTGAATATCTTAAGATTTGCTGAAAAGTGAAAAAGGATATTTACTATTTATTTTTTTATATTTTTGTGCAAAAAATATGTACTCTTGAAGCACAGAAAATAAGCTCTTGTTGTAGGGGCTTAAACAGGGATAGGACAACCCCACCCTCCCCTCCACCACATGCTGTTCTCTTGTTTGTCCTTTCAAATAACCTAACCCTGCAATTTTTAACCTGCTCTTTGCTTCTTTTCCACGTCTTGGTTCAGAGTAGGAAGATTGATGGGGTTACCCTTCCTTGATGGATTCTGAAATTATTATAACTATAGCATTCATTCAGAGGAACAATAAGTTCAGAAAGCCATACTCACTTTTTCTCTGAGGCCCAACAGTGCATATATCACACTCTCCCCCATTTTAAGTACTTTGGTTATTTTGCAACAAATTTTTTAAATTGTTTGTTCAAATGCAAAAATGTGCTATACTATATAATCTAATATACCAATTAAAAGGGTCTTGACAGATATTAGGTAGATATTCTGAGGGAAAGTTGATCAGGGATTAGATTTGGTTCATCAAAAATTCCAAGAAAGAAAAAGTCGAGGCTTTTGGTGATCTCGAGGAGGAAAGCTTTGTCAGGAGTGACCCTCTTTCACACACACACTCACAAAGAGAGAGAGAGGGCCTTGAATTGGACGACTATATGGACGTGACTCTCACTTGTACAGCTAAGAAGAGGAAGAGCCTCTCTGCTAAGCCATAGTGTTCATCATACTTATGTTTTCTTCGCTTATGTTTAAAAGCCGAGTTTTTTTTTTTTTTTTTTGTTGAATAAATACCCTTTTTGTTACCTAACAAAAAACACGGTCACCCACTTTAGTCCCTTACAAAAATAAATTATTCAGTTAGCGACTAACAAATTTAAAAGTGGATCCATTTAGTTGAAATCGTAGTCCTCACAAATTCAAAAAAGACCCATATTAGTCCCTAAAGTACTAAAATGAGTCCATTTTGAATTTGTTAAGGATTAACTGACTAATTTATTTTTGTAAGGGACTAAAGTGGGGACAGTGTTTTTGTCAGGACCCAAAATGATATTTATTTATTTTTTTAATATTATCCATATTTTTATCATTCACTTGATTAATTCGATTCGAGTTGTGTAAAATTATATGAACAGTTGCATTTTTAGGGATTAAAATTTGAAATCATTGATTAAATTGAATAACCTCTTACCAATTGATTATTTTGGTACAAGACTATAATTCTTTTGCCAAAAAGAAAAAAAATTTCAGATAAAAGATGAAAATAACTATGAAGACAAATAAAGTAAAAGTATTAATTTTTTGCCATATTTAAAAAATGATATATCAAAATACTGAGTACGGGATACAGTAATAGCTCTGAAAATATTTTCTTGAAAGGGATAGAGGATGTAGTGATTTATCTGGACTCTTATGAGTGTAACAGTGTCCGTGCTGTGTGCTGCAAGAGGGAGAAAAGTGACTGACAAAAGTGAAGGTAAAAACAGAAGAGGTTGTGAGCATTTAGCTCTGTACTCACTCAGATTGCAAAGACACACACACACACATGAATATTCATAAATAAGAGTGTGTGTGTGTGAGAGAAAGAAATCATCGAAGAAAATAAGGATAATTTCATGATTTGAGGATATCTTTTTTTCTTCTTTTTTATTAAAAAAGAAAAATTAACTTGGGGTTAATTTAACAGTTATAAACTTGAAGATTCATAACATAAGATACGATATATAATACATGCAATAAAATGACGGCTTGCTTTGTTTTGGAAGATGAAAGGTTTCACTGTTACTTAAGGGAACAAGGAGAGCAATTGCGGCTGAACTTGTAAGTTGGAACACTGGTTTCTCTCTTGCTTCAATTTTTTTTTTCCATATATATAAGCATGGGGAAAAAAAAATTAAAAAACCCTGACCCAATTGTCTTCTCGGATTTCGAAAGGTTTATTGCTGCGACGTCTGGGATTCTGATCTCACCAGGATATCGGTTAAGAATTTTACCTGTCAAATCAAGAACATTTGCCTAGAAATAAACAATTTCATGAATGAAGACTAATAAGGTTATTCAATTCCAATCGTTTAATTGATGAAGCTGCACAACATTCTAAAAATGTTACATAAATTATACTAAAATTATTGATGGAATTTTCATTAGAGTATTTCCTGGATTCAAACCCATGACCTAATCCAGAAAATAGCCTATTTACAATTATACAAGGGTAAAATTACGTATAAGAATTACCTTCACCCCATATTCAATAATCATCATGTTTAACTGGGAGTGTTTTTTTTTTTTTTTGAGCCTCTAGCTGAGAGGTTTTGTTTATCATTGTATCAAAGCTTTCTTTGCCTCGTGTTCAATCTTTACCTGTTTCTACTTTTTAGTGGAATGAAAAATAAAATAAAATTATACCAAAAAAAAATAATAATAAAAAAATAAAATAAAATGTGAGATGGTCGTTTATAAAAAAATTTGTAGTTTTTGAGCCGCTAGCTGAGATGTTTAGTTTATCATTGTATCAAAGCTTTCTTTGCTCACGTGTTCACGAGTTCAATCTTTACCGTTTCTACTTTTTAGTGGAATGAAAAATAAAATAAAATGTGAGATGCGTGACATTTAGATAAAAAAAATTAGTGAACAGTGAAATTTGGTCAGTTATCCTTTGGTCACTCCATATCGAATACCATGCAAGTTGTTGTCAATGTAGCTGCAGTTTATGAGAGAGAGAGGGAGAGGAGTCTCACTGTTTCACAGCATTGTCTGGAGGTGAGTGTTGCTGGTTGATAGTAACAGTTTCTAAGGGCTAGCTAGGGTACTTGTTGGAAGAAAGACAGAAGAAAAAAGAAGAAAGAAATATAAAAGCTGAAAACCCTAAGCATGAACTACTACTACTTTATTATGTATTGGATACAATAAGGACAGCGACTGTGGCTCATTATTTCAGATAATTTTTTATTCAAGAAATGAGAGTGTGGACTGTGGAGCTGAGCCTCAGTCTCACGGGGAATACTAGAGACTAAAGTTTTTTAAACCAATAGATTCATCACACCACCTTTTTTCGCAGTACATGATGAAAACTACAACTCAAAACAAGTTTGTATTGCAGCAGAGACATAAGTTCAGACAACACTGCTCGTTTTCCTGTTAGTTGAGTTCATCAAACACAATCCCCAATACCCAATGTACTGTTTCCCCAAAAAACCTATACACTAGCTAGCACTAAGAAAGTTGTTGGATTATCAGAGACTTCAACATGAAAATTCTTTACAACTTCATATTGTGATTGAGACTTGAGAGTGCCTATCTATTCTTTGAAATCAAGCGTAAATATATATCTTGTTTCTGTGTCTTTGATTGTGACATTTTGCCAATAATTAACTCAACTCTCCTACAGTCACTGACTTCACTTCTGGTGCCTTTATTTTAGAGAAATTATGATCAATTGAGGTTGAGCCAAAGCAAAATTTACACAGGTTATGTTATTTGATGATAACCACTTATTGACGATAAGATAAGAGAGAGAAAAGTATATAATTTTTAAATGAGTGATTATAATCAAATAACATGACCATTTTTCCACATGAGAGGATCCACTCTCAAATTTACCACGGGAACTTTTTAACGCTTAGTGAAGTAAACTAAATGGATGGTATACCAACTATGGTAATTAAGAAAGGAAAGCAATATTCAAATCATTGGTTTTGAACCAGCCATATAAAATTTGAGTAAGAAGTTAATTAAAATAACAAATAGAAAGTAAAACGGTGTGGTCCATGCATGAATAAGGGCAAAGTGGAAAACAATAAGGCAGAGAATAAATAGGGTAAGTAGGACTATAAGAGTCTAACCCGTAGAGTTAGGCTTTAGAATCGCTCATTTATTCTTAATCATAAACAATGGCAGAGAATGTCAACTTCGCATGCACACAGCACATGCCTAGTTGCATTGAATACACAATAATAAGAGGGTCTAGTAGCCATACATTACTAAAATGCATGCTCTACCGACTTATTTATAGTCCTAAAGATTTCAGAAAAAAAGACCTACCAAAGTTCTTCGTAGGTTTTTAAACAATACATGTTCATAAAATTAAAAGCCTTGAAAATAGACTTTCAGTTACCTAGCCATAAGAGTAAATAACCGAAGACCATAACTAGATTTATATATATATATATAATACCACCATGCCTAAAGAGGCATAAACCCTAGATGGGGGAAAACATAACTCACAAGTTACCTCCTCCTTCTCCTCCTCCAACGTTGATATCCTCAGAAGAAGTATCAGTCCATGGAAGAGAATAAGGGGAGAAAGTGGTTGGAGATTGACGATAAAACCCACTTCCTTCATTAGTACCAATTCTTGCATTAATTAATGGCCTTTGAGGAATTTGTTGAATTGAAGTGAATCCTTGTGGCAAAGGCATTGATGTTGCTGAAGGGATATCATTGCAGGCATAGCGAACAAGATCAGCATTAGCAGCATCAAGCTCCTTTTGGAGCTTTTGAACTTGTCTCTGAAGGAAAGAGATAGCACCTACACATCCATAAACTGGGTCTCTGACACGTGCCTCTGCTTCATAGGCAAGGGAATTCACTGCATCTTCTCTCTGGTGAGGGAGGAGTTCATTAAGGAGTTTTGTGACATTGCTAGCACCGAAAATCTTGTGCACGTTTGCGAATTTTTGGGGTTCTTCGGGTGGAAAGTAAGGTGCAAAGATGCAACCTGGCATGCATTTCCTCCTTAAGAATTTGCAGGCAGCACATGGAGAATTGTAAGAGCTTGATGATGCCATTTTTCCCTGCAGCAACAGAAAGATTTTCCATGAAGAAATCAATTTAACAAACTTTCCCTTCTCATTCTCTTGTAAGCACCTTTTTTAGTTTCAAGTTTATTAAAAAAACTGAATGGTCAGAAAACAGAAAATTGGATCTGATGCTATTTCAGTTACACCTTGGTCGTTTGTTTGTGTTCTTTTTTTTTCTTTAGGTCATAGTCATCAACAATAGCCACAGAAATTGGGATGACGGAATCATATTCATGTTGATTATTGATGCAAAATATATCAATAGTACTAACCAAAAAATATGTATATATCTGAAAGACTTCAAATTGGGATAATAATAGTCCTCTTATAGACCCTTTCTTTAAGGCTTTATGATCCATCCCTTATAAAATTCGATCTTACACATACCCTTCCCAAAAACAACATACGTATATATACGAGACTTTGATGGGTTATTTAGTTTTGAGGATTAGTGGTCACTATCTTATATTAATATATATATATATATAAGACTATCTTTATCCTTTCTTTTTCTTTCACAAACTTTTTATTTATTTATTTTTTAAAACACATTTTCCTTCTTTCCTTTCTCTCTCTCTTTTTCTTTTTTTCAATTCATGAGAAAAAAACTCAATGAGGAATTCTTAATTTTAAACTTGGAAACTCCCTTCAAAGTGTTTTCTGAATTTTTTTTCCCAGAAAGTTTTAGTTTCTGGGTTTGTTTTATCTTCTTCCTCATTTATTCACCAGAAACAGCCATACAAATAGCGCAGACAAGAACACTTTATCTGTATCTTTCTTCTGCTGGAATTCAGCTGCATGATAAAGTAAAAAGTTATGATTTCATTGCGAAATTAAACCAGTTGAACCAGGGATCTAGCTGCAGCAACATTCATGGCTTCATCAGATCAAATGCATAAAATGGAAAAGCCCTACTAAATAGTGACAGCACAAAAGGATCCAAATTTTGTCTATCAACCGTTACTTTACTTAAAAGAACATAAAAACAACGAAAAGAACTATATATGCATAAAGAAAAGGAGCAAAGAAGGAAGCTACATGAACATGATTTCACCTGTTTGTGATGTAGTAGGTTTTTCTTTGATCAGATGGACAAAAAGGGAAGTACCTTTAATTAGAAGCTGCTCTTTTACCCTCACAAGACAAAATAGCCTTAGCCAATGAGAGATATAAGTTGCAGATTTGTCACAGGAGGAGCACCCTTAAAGAGGAAACCCTAATTGCAAGAGAGACTCAAAGGGAGAGAGAGCGAGAGATAAGGAGATAGGGGGGGCAGGGAAACTGATAATTAAGTAGCAAAAGGTAATAGTAAGAGGGGGGAAGGCAAACAGCATTGAGTGGATGGAGAAGGAATGGATGCAAAAGACAAAGGTAATAAATGGAGGTACCCCAGAAAAGAATGACTATGACCTTGCATCTAATAATAATATCATTGAGATGATTGAGGTTGGTTCAAGTGGTATATATTTGATTCTGTTTAAGTATATATTTGATTCTATTGGGTTAAAGCTTGCTTTGGTGTGTTTTTTTTTGAAACTGATAGGGGAAAAATTTTCCCTTCCCTAGACACTCACGATGTGGGTATTTGAACTGGGTCGGCCCTTTTTTTGTTTTGAAACCGATCCTAATTATCTCTTTGAGGTGAATCAGAACCTCCGGTATCCCCACGGGTTCGACTCTTTAAGTCGTCTATGAGACTAATCCAGAGTTCGGGTTAAAGTTTTTGTAAATGCAAGAAAATTCTCTTTGGAAGAGCTAGCTCATCATACTTCCTTCAAAGGATACATGTAATTTATAAAATAAAAATAAAAATAATATATATCATGATTGTGGGAATGTCTCCCATTCTCATTCCCTCTCACTCATGCACTCAAATTATATTTTTGGGAAAACATCAAACATGATATTTAAACACAAGTAAAGGGCACTATAAGCAAATGGGCCATTAATGGTATTGCGAATCAATTGAATAGGAAGGGTTTATAAATAAACAGAAAACGGTCACATTTATAATCGAGCAGGATCAATAATAATTAACACCTTTGCCTGCAAATTTAGGCAGTCTTCACTAACTAA
Source organism: Gastrolobium villosum (assembly GCA_032173675.1). Classification (NCBI taxonomy): domain Eukaryota; kingdom Viridiplantae; phylum Streptophyta; class Magnoliopsida; order Fabales; family Fabaceae; genus Gastrolobium; species Gastrolobium villosum. The sequence goes on from JAVKPL010006165.1 coordinate 82,966, forward strand.
ATAATAATTTATGAAGAAGTTTAACGTACCCGTTGTTTCAATGAGAAGTAGCTTTTTGGGGCCATAATCCGAGAATAAAGTTATCAGAAGAAGTTGAATGAAAATATCCCCAGGTTATAAAAAAAAAAATTTAAGAAGTTTTTTTAAAGAAGAATTGAACCTTATATTATTAAAGTGTCTATATCAAAATAATATCAAATTATTTCATATCACCTAGTTATGGAGACTTTCCTACTAAGCTATAAGACAAATTATTATGAAAACCAAAGCTATTAATTCATGAACAACTTAATAAAATGTATCAAGTACCTTTGGAAAGGGTCAGGCAGGGGTTTGCTTTACCGTCTTCTTGTATGATTGCCTAAAAGGGTGTGCGTGTCATCCTTTCCACTTCAGGCAGGGATATAGATGCCTTTTGTGCATTAATTCATCATTTTCCGTCTTAAGCTCTAAACAATGATGACACGACAGTTATTGTATTGTAGAAGATCAGCATGATATTGGTGGTGATTAAGTATTCAATAGGCCCTCATTACATATGCAATTATTTGATTACACAGATATGATTATTATTTAACAATATATACTAGATTTGTTTATTTCCTAGTTTATTTCTTTTACTTTTATCCGAGTTATGTTAGCTTGGATAATAAAATATTGCCCAAGAAATAAACATTTAAGGGTTTTATAATTCTCATGTTGAAAGAGAATTGAAATCTCATGTTGTAGAGATAAAAAGCATGTGGAACCCATATGTTAGAAAAAATTATATGTTGGACCCATGTCAGCACGAAAATCGAAAGGTGTGTAGGAAAATTATAATTCTCATGTTGAATGAGAATTATAAAACCCAACATTTAATCGTGGAATATGGATTTGTTTTGCAAACCTTAAATTGGTCAACAAAGTATCGGCATTTTCTCTGAAGTATTCATTATCATTTTAAAGTGTTATAGAATAATATAAATTATTAAAAATGTCCTCACCTAATACCTTAAAGTTTTTGGTAGAATTAGTTCTTTACATGACGAAATCTCATCACCAGCTTGTCTTAGCTGAAGGTCCAACTTATGGTGACCCAGCCAGATATCGAAGACTCATTGGTAAATTAGTTTATTTGACCATTATCAGGCCTGACTTGAGCTATGCAATCCATACTCTGTCATAGTTCATGCAGAACCCGCAACCACAACATTTCGATGCTGTCGTGAGTGTACTTCGTTATGTGAAACAGAATCCAAGTAAGGGACTCTTCATGAAGTCCACTTCTGTGTTGCATGTCAAAGCTTATTGTCACTCTGATTGGGCTAGTTGCCCCATTACTCGAAGACCCATCACTGGTTTCTTTGTATTGCTTGGTGATTCTCCTATTTCATAGAAGACAAGAAGCAAGTCACAGTTTCAAGGTCATTTGCTGAAGTTGAATATAGGTCCATGGCAACTGTAACCACTGAGCTTGTCTGGTTAAAAAAATTTCTTACTTCCTTAGGAGTAACTCATAACCGCCCCATGTCTCTTTATTGTGATAATCAGGTTGCTCTTCATGTAGCAGCCAACCCTGTATTCCACGAACGCACTAAACATATTGAGTTGGATTGCCATTTTGTACATGAACATCTCTAATTGCAAACCATCTCCACCTCGTATGTTCGCTCCCACAAGCAGTTGGCTGATGTTTTTACTAAAGCTTTGGGCAAGGGACCATTTCTTTCATTAGTCAACAAGTTGATAATTTATGTTCCAACTCGAAGGGGAGTGATAAAAATGAGATAAGATTCAAAACGTTATTGCCAGTTGTCGCTAAGTCATCAGTTACAAAGATATGACGAGACTATAAGATTATGTGTTGAGTCGAAGCTGTAATTAATGAGGCTATTATGATAGGATTATGCGCTGACTCATCTGATGAAGCTGTAATTATTGTGGCTGTTATGATAGGATTATGAGGTTTGTATTTCAAATTCAAATTGTAGAGTCTTCTATTTTTTTACCTTTTGCAATATTTACGTCTACATATGACGTTTCTTTGTATAGTAAAAGATAAATATAGCAAAATATAATTTCTATTATGGTATCATAGTCTCAGTGACCATAAGATCAGCTCCACTTACGGAATTACATAAACATAAGGTAAAAAAAATGAACCTATGCAATATTCACGTTTCAAGTCCCAAGAGCTCTTACGTGAGGAGGTGTGTTAGATAATAATATAAGGGGAAGGATATTGTAACAACCAAGTCGTACCAAGTTACTGCCAATCAATCTCACCATTAGATCAATTATGTTGATGCAACGGTTATATTTATTTTCATCTTTGTATGGTTATGATTTCATAAATTTAACACTTTATATTTATTTTCACCTTTGTATGGTTATGATTTCCAATATTTAATGCTTTCACTTTAAATATGGGAAATCATAACCATACAAAAAAGGAAATAAAGATAACCGTTGGATCAACATAATTCATCTAACGGTGGAATTGATTGGTAGTAACACAATTTGGTTGTTACAATATCCTTTCCCATAACATAAACCATTAAAAAGATCCTCACTAAACACCTTAAGATTTTATATTGAATTGGTTTTCTACGTAAGCATAAATAATTGGATTCTACACTGTTTAATTTATAGTAAGTCATTCTAATAAAATGTTAATCGTACACCCTAATACAACGAGCTACAATCTCTATATTTCATTAAATATTTCAGGGTGAATTGCAAAGAGAAATGGGATCAATTTATTTCCATCGATCTGAAGACAATGTATATGTAGCTAGCTAGTATTTTATATTCAAGTGGTTATGGAACATATCTTATGTTGATGGTCGAGACTTGGGAAAACATGACACTCAGGAAACATGCCCTCTTGTCCGTTTAAGCCACTATAATATGTAGGCACTCTAGTGAAGCCAAAAATCTCTACATATTGGAGAGACGAGTCATTTCGTATGTCCGTAAATAACTCTAGTGCAGTTGAAGGAGTAATGCTATGTCACTCCAAAAATTGTTTTTGACGTGACAATATTTGATTTAGCCTTAACTTTTTTTATAGTATATTCCCTACAATATTCATCCCAAACCTTTTTGTTTAAAGAAACTTGTAAGAATTGATTTTTCTCTCATTTAATTATTCCATGTTCTTAAAAATGTGCTCATGACATTTAGCATTTTCTGCAATTGGTGTTAGAGCTCTAAAGGTCAAATTTAAATTGGTGAACTGCTTTCAATTTTAGGCCTCTACCGGCATATATAATGTTTAAGCTTTTTGTTTTTGTGTATATATATATATGTGTGTTGAGTGCCACGATCTTTTTTAATATTTTGGATAGCTAATAATCATGCTAACTAATAATGGTTATACTTGACATATTTTGTTGTGTAAAAACTTATGTACTTATTATAAAAAGGAGGGGTAATTTTTCCCCCATTATTGCAGAACAGTGACTAAAATGCCACAGCTCATCAATTTTTTTATCTAAATGTCACGCGAACAGTGTTATTTCTCAATCTAACATGGGGCAAGTTCGCTACCCGGTGTAGTGAATTCAGTTTGCTGACATGTCACGTTTTTACTGGACAACAACTTAATTTTAACCAAGTTCGCCTATATGGTAGGCAAACTTCATTTTTTTTAAAAAAATTTGATACTTGTTATCCACTAAAAATGTGACACGTCAGCAAACCGAGTTCGCTACAGCGGATAGCGAACTTGCCCCATGACAGATTGAAAAATAACACTATTCACGTGACATTTAAGTAAGAAAGTTGGTGAAGAATGATATTTTAGTAAGGGTTCCCATTTTTGCATCTACCTACCTCTACAACAATCTAGTATTTTTTTATTTTTTTTTAGTACAGAATCTAGTATTCTTTTAATTTTCGAGTGATAGATAATATAGATTTCCTCAATTATAATATTATTATGGGATGGCAGAAGCGACAACCGCGATAGCGACGTATGTATTTACATTAGCTGATAGCAATGGCAGAGTTTCCTTACCAACTCAGATACCATCACCATCATCACCTGCCAAATATTTTTTTTATGGTCCAGGGACCACCCAATGATTTATGCTCCCTCTCATAACATTAATTTTTTTTTTCTTTTTTATTCCTGTTATTTTTTCTGATTTCCACTTTTACCCTTCCATTTACACTTAGGAATCACCAAAAAAACAGTAATCCGGACCACAATAAATAATCTCCATCACCTTACTGCCATATATGTATTCATATCTTTCTAATGATTATTGCTGCTTTATAATAGTTAAGCTCGAAAATGAAATCTAAGGATAAGGGAAAATATCACCGCATTGCATACTTCGTGATTCAATCATTAGTTACTGGCTTTATTATTTTTATGTTACTTAAGTTAGAAATATCTTCTATAGATACAAATTTAAGATGAATCTCATGTTTTTTTTTTTTCTCTCTGAAAATGAGCTCCATCTGCACAAATAAATCTGTAGGAGATAAGTATTATCTATTACATGAGAAAATTATTATCCTTATTTATATATAATTTCGAAAATGACTTAAAAACTAATGTTAGTAGAACTGATTGAGCTGAGGTATTAAATTATTGGATTAATTGGTGGGTCACCGATTAAACTATTTGATCCAGATTAATATATAAAATCTATATTTTATACATAAAAATATATAAAGTATTCAATACATATAAGAAAAATTTATATTGGGCTGCAAGTATATATATATAGTTTTTGTAAGGATAAAAAAAAGTCATATATTCACATATAATATATTTCAAAATAAATAAATAAATAAATAAATTCATATATTAGGTAACCATATATAATTCCTCTACTAAGTATCCTCATCTAATCATGTTTAACAATCATAAGGCATTTACTAACAACTCTTCTCATAAAAATAGATTTGTAAGAAATTAATATGTCACTTGTTTACCAAATAATAATAATAATAATGTCACCTTATCTTAATTTATTATTCTGCAAATTACTTCAGTCTTAAAAGCTAAAACTTGAGGTGATTGTAAGAAAATATACTACTAGCAATCAAAATTATCAAAGTTTTTAAAAGGAGTTCCATACTTTTTTCCAGATAAGATGAGACAACTTTGATTTTTGATTTTTTTTTTTATATAAAAATGAATGATCTATCAATTTTTATGACCCAACCGGGTTATCAATTTTGATCGAATATGATATTTGATTTAAACCGATCCGATGACAAGGTCAAGACACTTGCTTAAAAGTAAAAGGTTCAATCTTGTTTTTTTAAAATTATTTGTTTACTAAAAGTTGCAATATTATTGCTTTCTGATCGCAGTCTTAATTAAGCAAAGATGGAGTTTTGTCGTATAATAATAAATATTTATTATTGGGCAAAATGTGTGTCATTTTTTTGTAATAAGTGTGTGTCATTTTAAATGATATAAAGTTTTGTTATTTAAGTGAGAGAAAGAGATAGAAAAAGAGGGAAGAGTGAATAAAAAAAAGTGTGGATCCCATCTCTTTGTGAGAATAAAATGATAATAGTGGTGTCATTTAAAAGGACAAATATTTTTACCATAAATATTATACATGCTATTGCAATATGGAATTCAAGATTCCCATGAAATTGGTAAAGGTTTCATTGATTAAACCGGCGAAACCAAAGTTCTTGCATGATTGAAACTTGAAAGTGTCAAAAAAAAATAAATAAATTTTAATATAAATTAATGCCAGATTGTTTTTCTAAAGAGTTATTTAAATTAAAAAAAATTTAAAAATAAGATTTTTTTTGAAAAAAAAAAAATTATATCACTAAATTCTTTTTAAGCTTAAACCAACTCACGTAAGGATAATTTTCTGCCTCCACCTAGTCTTCCCCTAAGCCCTCTCTCCACTATGTAAAAGCCCCGTATGCTTACTCGCTAATTACAATGAAAATCCCTATTTACTTATATTTCGGTGTACTACGGTGAAAATATTTCGTTGTAATTAACTAGCTGGAGAAGCTAACTCTATAACTAGTTTTGAGTAATGTGTCTAAGTCTCGCTTTATGTTCTATATACCTAATTTGGTCTGAAGAATAATTCAGTCAAGCAAGTCAATGAGAGTTTGCTCGATTAGCAAGATCAAGTTGTATGGAAATAAAACTTTTGGGTTCAATCTATTGTTATCAGTAACTTTTTATTGATATATATTCGTACAAAATGTGGTGCGCTTTATTTTGATTGTAGGTTAATCTTTCAATCTCTTTTCTTTTAAAAACAAATTAAAGTTAATCCATTTATATATAAAGAATGAATTTACATCCGTACATAAGTTTTACCTCTACTGTTAGCTATTGATGTCACTTGTATTTAAGACTAATTTTTTAGTTATATGTAAATGAGATCCATGAATAATGGATGTAAGATTTACACATATATAAAATTATGCACCGGTGTAAGTCTTATCTATGTAATTAGTCATTGATGTAATTTGTATTTAAAGACTAAAAATGTAATTAGTCCATGAATAAGTTTTTAATTATCCCACCTGGGCCAAACTCTGGCTTTTAGTAGAGGAAAAAAAAAAATTATGCTTGAGAATCATGATTCCCACGAATATGCTGGAAAAATAATTTTTTTGATAATGTTATTAAAAAATTGTTTGATAAGCTAAAATATTATCGAGAATATTACCAAATAGTCATGTGAAATTTTTCCATGACATGGTGGTGTTCTCAGATTGTATTTTGGTTCAAAAAGTCCAAAAAAATTTATCTGAGATTTTGATTTTTCCGAAAGAATTTCAACTATCCTTATATTAAACGTGAGTAAATAAAATTACTAATGTCAATTCCCAGAAATTCAAAATTTGTTTTTATACCAAACGCCCTCCAAGAGATTACGTGTCAGGCTATCAATGACTCCTCACATCAGTTCACTGGGATTTGAACTCCGAACCTGATCCTTAACCAATTGAGCCAATTTTCTTTAGTAAGACTTTAATTTATTATTCATATAACTCTTTAAATATAAATGACATCCATCAATAATAGATGTAAGATTTACGTATCAATAACTTTCATCCATATGTATAGATATATAAATGAAGGGGTTTATTAATCTCATATTACATGAGATAGTACTCACAATTTAAAAATAAAAGGAAAAAAGAAAAGAAAAAATTGATACGAAATTCTATGAGTGTATGACATAAAATAGATATTTTTTTTTTTTTGAAAAACATAAGATAAATATCTTATGCAATGAGAATATCATTTCCCATAAATGAACAATTCCAAATTCTCCTAGACAATCACACTATAAAGAGAAAACAAATGCGTGACAAGAGAAGTGGTCCACTGCTGTTGCAGCTGCACTAAGTCCTTAGCACTTTCCCAACACTTAGTTATCATCATTTTCAGTCCCCATTTTCGGACCCCATGTTTCGCAGTTGCAGATGATAACGATGAGATGACATTAGTTTTTTTCTTCTGTCCCAGCAGTCAATAAGGCTTGATGACTTTGACACATTGTCCTCCTAACTCACACTTGTGATGTGCTTGTTTGCCTCAATACTAGAAAAAATGTGTATAGTGACGGAATTGTTATGGAAATTCTGTCACTATACAAGTTTTTTCTAGTAGTGCGTTACCTCACTTATTTTCTTTTCCCAAAACAAATAACGCAAGTATCATAGGATAAAATTGTCTTTCATCTTAAAGAATCTAAAGTTGTGTCATTTTAAGTGAGAGAAAGAGATAGATAAAGGAAGAGAGAGTGGACAAAAAAAAAAGGTTTTTAATGTTTTTAAAGGATATGTAGATAAGTTATTTACATTCGCTCCCAAAACGACGTCGTTTAGGGTTAAAAACTAAAAAATTATAATTAAAAAGACTATTATAACCCTGAAATAAATTATAATTATAAAAATACCTTAATTTCCGCCTCAAAACGACGTCATTTTGGGCTCAATGTAGATAAGTTATCTACATTGACGGTAGAAAAAGCGAACCCAAAAAATAAAGATATGAACCCGACATTTTTTTGAGAATAAAATGACATAAGTTATATCATTTAAAAAGATAAAGATTTTCCCCGTATCATACTCCTCTCTATCTCTCCTACCAAGATATTTGTTTCTCTTATACATGCATCGTCTTCTTACATATGGAAACGTGCCACATTATGTTTTTTTCCTACCTACCGTTACAAAAGTTGCTTGTGGTTCCCCAAAGAAATCAAATTTTTAATTTCATGATTCACATTATTTTCATATAAATTATTAAAAAGTGTGAAGTATTATTTTCGTATGGGACTGGAAAACCCTGTAACTGTATAGCAATTTAATTTGATCTTAGATTTTGTGTGGCATGATGAGAATGCATGACACGACCTCTCATTACTGCACTTTCCTTCCCTACATTCCTGGGAAAGATTATGATTCTAGATCAACCATATATTGAATGTCGTTGCTGATCTTTCATTTCCATATATTCTCTGGAAAGATTATATGACTCTTTTCTATGCAAAGGAATTAAATAGGATCTATGCCTACACGTAAATTCTTTTATGTATTTGGAACAATAGTCATATTCCCCCCTTTTCACCAACACACTGTTAACTCCTTAGTCCTTACTATGCAAACATGTGAGAGTGAGAGACTAATATACGGAGTACAGAACCATCCCACCAATGAAAAACATGTTTGCTCTAATTATTAGGTTTGCATTCAGATGACTCGTATTGTTGGTCGGATGCAAGTCAATGCAATTTGAGTTTCATCCTATGAATAGTTATTATTTCTTTAAGGTTTCAAAGGCTATTTATATTTCTTTATAATAGAGTGAAATATTGCTGGATGTCACCTATATTAAATGAATTAGGATAAATTTGTGTCTCAATTATGTCTTTCCTTTTTTTTTTTCTTATAATTGTGTGTATGGAAAATATTTTCGGTGCTCATATTGTATTTGAATACTCGGTATATCTTTTACCTTATTTAAGAAAAAGTAACACTTTTATATTATCCGTGCCTTTATATTTATTTTCATCTATGTCTTATATTTTTTATTTTTTTGGGCAAGAAGTATGTACTCCTAGAGTATAAAAAATGAGCCTGTGTGTATAATTGTTGGATGTCAATAGTATTGTGCTCATAGCTAAAGTTGTGACTCACTTTTTTTGCTATTACTTTTATTGAAATAAATTACCTCATGCAATAATAAAAATAAAATAGGTAAGACTTCTTTTTTTCTCTTTTTTTTCTTTAATGAATCCCATCAATTTTTTGTATTTTGTACGAGATAATTTGTCTCATCAACATGAGAAACACATTTTCAAAAAGACTCTTTTTAATATATATTACCCAATGGCCATTACTCCCTATAATAGAATAATCATATGAGAATCATAAACAGAATGACAATACAAATATACAAAAAGAAATTGTTCACTTTTTTTTATTCTCATCCGCAGTCTCTCATCATTGAAGCAATTTTCTTCTAAATAAAAAAACGAAGATTTTCTTTAGTGGGAGTGAACTAGTGGAGCCTTAGCCTTGTGTTCCAAGTTCGATGTTTGGACGAGTACGAAAGTTCCATATCGTTGTGCAATCCAATGTATGTGTGAATGTGATAACCAAAATGAGTGACTGTGCCTTTATGTATGATTAATTAAAACTGTCCCTAATGATTAGAGGGACATATAAACATGGTCTACGTAATCTTGCTTTCCGAAAGAGCTACTCCCTATATCCAATAAGTTAAGAGCTAACCACTCTTTGGAAGGTTTCTCAGGTGAGGACTGAAAATTTAACATTAACATTCAGATTCTGTTTTAAAGCAAATTCATTTACGACTCATTTATTTATGGCCGTGCCAATAATCTATGAAGCACCGACACTTCAAACACCCTGACGTGTCGTGTCCGACACTTCCCGACACTCTCCGACACTCCGACACTCCAACACGCGTTATAGAAATTCAAAAAAAAAAATCAAAGATTGCGTTGCGTTGCGTTGAGTTTTAGTTCCAAATATTAGATTCATTTGATTACAATTACCATTTTATTGAGATTAATATAAATATTTTGGATATCTTATGTTTCTTTGCAAAATTGATGAATATTATAAGTTTATTTCATTTTTTTTTGTTAAATTATTGAATATTAGATATAATATATATAACATAAATTAAAAATATTATTTAATATCAAAACGTGTCCTAACGTGTCAAAATCTAATATTTTTTAGAATTAACGTGTCGAAGTGTTGTGTCGTATCGTGCTACATAGCCAACAATACCATTTAACGTTTGCAATTTTTTATGAATCTTTGTAAACAACACATTTTTTCACAATATTGAGCAGCGGTTACGGTGGATATATTTGAATGTTTGCCATTTTACGAAAGATAATTATGGTACGGAAGTGTATTACTTTTATCGATCATAAGGTTTTGGGTAGTTAAGTAAACTTTGAGGGGGTGTTTGGTATGCAGGCAAATTTTTTTTGCCAAAGAAAGTGTGGTATGGAAAAATAATTTGCTGTGTTTAGAAGGGGAAAAAAATGTTTGTTCATTGGAAACTCAATTTACAGAAGTTATTTGCCACCATTTTACATTGTTCAACTTTGCCATTGAAAATGTGAAAAAATAAATTGCCAATATATATTAAGACAAAAACACCCTTAGCAATAGATATAAACATAGGGGTGAGAGAAAATATATGGGTAATTTGGTAATTTTGGTAAAATATTATAAAAAAACATAGTTATAATTAATCCAAGTTTTCTGTCAAATTTTTTGGGCTACCAAACATCTTTTTGCAAATTATCCCGTAAAAAAATTTGCTAACTATTTATCTGTAAAATTTTTTTCTGGGATCAAAAAAATTTCTCTTATACCAAACGCCCCCTGTTAAATTATTGGCAAAATCATTTCTGCCGATAATTTGTCCGTAGACACACATTTATTAGGATATGATGTCAGATTCTAGTAATTTTTTCTAAAATAAAAAAAAAAATCAGTGAATCTCATTTTTTGTCTCTATGGAAGATATTTGCTTTGAGGCTGGTGCTGCAGAAAAACCGAATCCTAAATTATTACCAGAAAAACTACCTGAAATATATAAGGTTTTGTGAGTCAACGGTAAAAATCTATAAAAAAAGAAAATACTTTTACTCATCAACTGTTGATTTAAGTTTGTATAATAGGAAATGACAACTAAGAATTTCTCTTATTACCGTTTGCATGTCTCCATTAATTGAATCAAGCAAGATAGAGTGATTAGTGATAGATGTTCTAAGGAGAAAAATTGATGAATAATTAGGATAAGATGGCACATTCTCTAAATTCTTGAAAAATCTACTTAACTGCAAATACCATATTAGCTCAATGCAGTCCAAACATTACCTCCGGTTTATACAAAAAAAAATAAAAAAAATTGATGAATAATTAGGATAGTATAAGATGGCACATTTCTAAGGTCTACTTAACTGCAAATACCATATTAGAGTACAAACATTACCTTCAAATGTGAAAATGAAAAAAAAAAAAAAAAAAAAAAACCTTCATGGGTGGGCCACTGGGCCAAGCAAAAAAAGCTAGTCCGTGATATAGAAAAGGGATAACGACGTGCAAAGTGCAGAGTAAGAACATTAGGAGCAATTGTATAACGTCCAAATGCAAGACTGTAAGAATGGAATCTGAAGGGCACAGGACTCCCATTATTGAAGTGTATGGAAAAATCATATGTAAGCAAACATATGATCCCGAGGAAAAAGCTGTTTCCATGACCAGAAACCATATCAACTTTAACGTATAATAGCACCATTAAGATTTATTAAAATGTCCTGAAAGGAATTACTATTAATATATTTACTTGACCAGCTGGTTGCTGCATTTACATTATATTCCCCATATAAGAGAAGTGCACAAAAAAATAAAAATAAAAACAGAATCCTTGCTTTTCTTGTAGACCCACTCAGTGGAGTGCTAGATCTCCTAATTTTACTTCTTTCAGCATAGGAAAATTGCATTTTGGAATCAAATTAACAAAAAGAGAAGCAGAATTATTTACTCTACTAAGTGGGTCGAATCATCTGTACAAAATTTTCTTTTCGAGGATTAAAAAAGTTCAGCATATGAATTGTTTACTCTGTCGTGTTTTTTTTTTCCAATTGTGACCTTGTGTTTATCATATACTACTGTTACATTGTTATTATGATATGAACAAATGTGAATGCTAACAACACATTCTTTGACGTATTTTTTTTCTTCATACATTCTCAGTCATCAAGTGAAATTCAGGTGAATCTCACTAAATAAAGAGGGAACCAAGTTATTTAGCAAGATCCGCATAAAATTCACCTAATAATAATAGATAATATGTTCAAAAGAGTGTCAAAAAGTGTGTTACTAACACTTCTCTTTCACATTATATGAATAGAATAAATATGAGCTAGAATGGAATAATCCTTCCTAATTCGTAGTTTGATAACTTTAGGAATTTTTTTGCAATGATTCTCTCTAAGCCCTTCTTTAAAATGACACACAGCTTGTTTGATAAATTAGGAATGCAATCATTTTCTAAGCCCTTCAATACTTTGTACTGAATTATCAAAAAAAAAAAAAAACATCAAATGTAGTTTTTTTTTTTTTCAAAAGTAAGTTATAGGTAATTTCAGCTTTGAAAATTAATTTGGGGTATGGTAAAAACAATACCCTGGTAAGAACTGCATCTTGTGCAATTTTTTCATAGATGCAGGGGATCTTTATCAAAGTTATCCAAATAGTATCAATACCCTAGTAAGAAAAACAAAAAAATAACTATTCTTATAATGCTATGTACCAAAAAAAAAAAATATATATATATATATATATATATATATATATATATATATATATTTATAATTTATTTAAATAATTCATAAAAAAGATTCTTAGTTTAACATATTATGAAGCTTTATTTAAAAAATCCACCAATATCAAAGGATCATACTTCTTTATATATATATATATATATTGGATTACAATGAAGCATAGAATAAAATCACCGTTCCGCGTACAAAAGTAAAGTAGTATATCTAATAGTTAGACATCAAGGACAAGGATATGGATATATAATTATTGGTTTTTATGATCCTATAACAACACTTAGCTCAGAACACATGTGACTCAGAACACATCTCTGATGAACTACTTCACTAGTCCAAAACAAACTAAAAGCGTAAATGTTCGGAAACTTTGTTTCAGATTAGAAAAAAGCACTACAGACCCTTACAATGGAAAGAAGAATTTGGCATGTATTCCTGCCAGAAAATATAGAATTGGTCAATTTTGGTAAGAAGGAAGAAGAGATTAACCAAATAAAGAGGGTGGCGCATGGGAAATAGTGTACGGGCACCGCATGTTAAGCCCTCAGTTGGGCGCCACGGAACTTGTGAGAACATGTTAAGCCCTCAGAAGCGTTTAAAACCTTAAGCCCAAAGGAAAGAGACCGAGAAAAGTGATTTGCTGCTATTTGGTCTCCAGACACTACCCTTATTGATGCGTCACCAACACCACAACGAAAAGAAGTTTAAAGAATTTGTATGAGGCTGGAAGGACCCATTTTCGTTTTCATACATGAAGGCAAGACATGTTTCCCAAGTAATTAGGACACATTGTCTTCTGATACATTTTCACAGATCAAAGGAAGCTGCTCCAAAGCAAAACTCCCATGAGAATCTAAGTAGTTTTTTATTCCCCTCACAAGCAGTGTACGGATAATGTATCTCATGGATCAGTTCACTCTTTTTCATATTTCAAACAGTATATGCAAATGTTATGATCAGCTGTAGCTGTAAAAGATGGCTTCATGCGAGGTGCAATGAGTTCAAGATGAAATTTCTACATCAGCCACTGCTTTGAAACCCCAAATTTCACGCATCTTTCAGGCTCCTCTAGGACCAAAATAATAGAGATAATACAAAACATACTGGAGCTTGATAAGCGTATCTCAAAGGGTGCCCCTATGTAATAAATTCATAATAATAAAATGAAACTTATGAATCAAATTCAACTAACTAAATCTTAGATAAAACGTGTAAAGATTGAAGAGCTAAGTTCTACATCCCTTTTTCACGGCTTGGTCCGTCTATGTAACATTTAGTTTTGTAATTTGCACTTTGTACATTATTACGTAATGTAGTTTTCTGCATAAGTTATATATATTCATTGACAAAGTGATCCATGTGAAAGTTCATTTAGGGAACTTCCAAGGAAGTTAAACAACACTTGCTATTCCAAAATCAGTTTTTCTTTACTTTTTGTTTGGGGAGGTGGAGAGGGGCAGTGTAAATCAATTCAAATTAGCCTAGAGAGTGTACATTTCAATAATGTAAATTACACTTCTAAGGCATCCAACAAAATTTTGAATCAGATGAGGCTGAAAGACATTGTAAACTTTCGAACCAGCATATAAAGCACAAGAACAACTCAATACAAATGCATGATCAAAGAACAACACGATGCAGGAAGTACAAAATTGATGCATCTTCCCAAGTAACGTGTCACGATCCCTATTAATAAAAGGTGCTGTGGTTAGTTATGGGAATAATATTCCCTTTTACTGTTTCGGGTGTGTTTTGTGAGGTGAGGCTGAAATTGCTATATAAAGGAAGGAAATCATTGTAAAGGCATCGGGGAATTTCGGACACACTTGGGCTGGGAAATCAGAAATGGGAGAGACATCTGGAGCCTCTTGAATTGCTCCAGAAAACTATCTTTTCCTTCTTGCATTTTTACCTTCTCTGTATTTTTCTGAGTTTTGCTTCTCTGTATTTTTCTTAGTTTTCTAACATAACCTGTACTGCTGTTGCTGAATTACCAGCCTTAATTAATATACACATTTCAATTTTTCCTTCCATTTCTTATTTCTACATTTTGGTTCCTATCATTATGCTTGGATTTAAGTCTTGAAAATGCAAATCTAACTAATAATAGTAATTGTCTCCTAAAAGGTCAAATGTAACACTGCATATAAGTAATGAATTTCAGCAAGTTATGTAAATATTCAAGGAAACAACCTGGGGTCAAAATCAATCATATTTCTGGATACAGAGCTCTAAAGCATTGCAACAGTGGATTTAAATCTGTTAAATATACTAAAACAGCATGTCAATAGACAACAGCGTGAGAATCTATTTCTCTTAGCTGATAAATCTAGGTCATATACTTGCTAACATGTAGCTTATGACCCCATGTCAATTACCAAATAGTAATAATGATAAGAAATAACAACAGAAAGTACAGGAAGATAAATAAGCGATTAAGGATTTGAGGCTTACGTGGCCCAAAGAATTCCTACAGCTTGCAGATACAATGTGACATACTCTTCTAGGCATTCACTCAATACATGATATGAGGCCCGGTAGAAATGCAGATTGGAAATGAAGTATTCCTCCAAAATAAACACAATTGCCAAAAAAAAAAAAAGAGCTCGGCTGAATTTCATGTATTTTAACTGATTCTCAACTTCTTCATGAGCAAAACCGTAATCAAGAAAAAGTTTGCTCGTAACAGACAGCATACAACACAAATACATTCTCAAAGATATCAGTCAAAATACATGGCATCTTGAGAGAAAACAAATTATTTTATCATTTGAGGGACACTACTAGAGGGGGCGAACTGGAGCTGTGGTAAAACTGTTCCTTCATGATTGAAAGGTCATGGGTTCGAATCCAGGAAACAACCTCTTTGCAATTATGCAAGGGTAAGGCTCCGTACAAGGATTTCCTCCACCCCACACTCGCTAGTCGGGTTTAGAACTTTGCTGCACTATAGCTTCTTTTCTTTAACCTTTTCATACTGTAATAGGCAATATTGAGTACTTTTACTTCCTTTCTTGCATTTCTGTCATTGTAGTTCTTTTTCTTCATCGATATCCAGAAAATCCAGATATTTATCTGGGCAAAAAACTTCCTTGCGTTCTTTTATTTGTCTGATATCTGATCCAGATCTATCACATAGTTCATATAAGTTAGTCAGATAAGGAAATAAAACAAATTCCGTATTCAGGTGTAATTATGCATTGACAACAAATCCTTCATTTGAGGAAGAAAAACATTGTCTTCAAAATAGTTATTAAAAAAGAAAGAAAGAACAAGTTTTCAGAAGCACAAAATGACAATGATGTACATATTATGCAACAACCCTCCCTCCACACTTTTTTGTAGCATGCCCTAACTTTGCAATAGAGCAACATCCCCAGGCCCTAAACTTTACTATTAAAAAAAAGGTGACTAATTAACTACAAATTTCATGCAAGTTCAGGGTGCTGTTTGGATTTTGAAGTTTTGATTATTAAACTGCGAATTGCACACTTTCAGGTTATCGATGAAACATAAATTTTCTAGATTTTCAAAAATTGAATGAATCCGTTGCCAAGAATCTAGTACAGGACAAAAAGCTCTGAATCCCACTTTCATGGTTTCTGTTTCTAAATCCATTTGTCTGATTCCAATTGCTTCGATACAGAAAAATCAGTTTAAAGTTGCTCAAAAAGGAGCCAGATTTTCAGTTCTGTGGAAAAGAGAGTATCTTTAGATAGCAAGAGAAAATACATAGAAACCACTTGAGTTGAGCCACTGAAAGAAATGTAGTTGAATTTTGAAAAGAAAAGAAAAATGCATTCATGTGTCATCCATGTGATATAAAGACATTAAAATGTGTTAATGCTGAATCGTATTCATGTGACTTAAAAGAGATCAGAACAAATGCTGAGATAGCTATAAGAAAAAAAGTGAGATAAATAAAACAAATGCAACTCAGGCATGAATTTACACTAGCCTGTATTTACATGGATCGGTTAATGTACAGGTTATTTTGACTCTGTTATGAACTCCTTCATGACAGATATTCCAATCAATTCAGTCCAATAAAGTAAAATGCAAGCTATTACTCTTAATATGTTGTTTACTATCTGACATAGAATTAAGGTGACATTCTCCCCAATTATTTTATTTTATAGATTAGACTCCATTGCTCTCTGCTGCAAGACAATTCTGCAGACCAATTTTGTTCATCCCGGAAGTCAAAAAACGTCCAAGAAGGAAAAATATAAAGAATTATGTTTTACATTATAATACCTTTCAGAAAAGCCTCACTATTTCTAACAGCTGTTACAGTGAATCAATTTTGCAGCATCTATCTAGTTTTTCAGAATTAGCAATAACTTCCTTGAATCCAGCTTAGACCAGGCATTTTTCTCAGACCTCCTGTAATTTTATCCCTCAACTTCTTCACATCATCCCACCTCCCATCACCAGCATATACATTAGAAAGCATAACCTTGTAAGCATTATCAGCAGGATTACTTTCAAAAAGCCGCTGAGCTACTGTTTCTGCCATCTCAGAATTTCCACAAGAATTACAGCATGATAATAAGGCTCCCAGGATGGCCTTATCTACTGGTTCTGGTAAGGATTGAGTGAGATTGTAAGCCTCTTCTAACTCCCCAGCACTTCCGAGAAGCTTCACCATGTAAACATAGTGCTCAGGCCTAGCTTTGATATTAAATTCATCTTTCATTCTCCGGAAAATCTCTCGGCCATGTTTAATGAGGCCAGCATGACAACAAGCACAAAGTAGAGCAGTGAATGTGGCTTCATCAGGCACCAATCCTTTCTCCAGCATCTCAATAAACATCCTGAAAGCCTCGGAAGTACATCCATGCAAGCCAAGACCCAAAATGACTGAATTGTAAGAAATCACGTTCCTTTCTGGCATTATCCTGAAAACATAAATTCCCAACTGCAAGAAACCACACTTTGAATACATGTCAATGAGAGCAGAGGAGACCTTAACATCCGACTCCAATCCATGCCGAAGAACATAACCATGTATCTCATATCCTAGTCCTACATTCGCCATCTGAGCTATAGAAGACAATACACTAGCAATCAAAACAGAATCTGCCTTCTTGTTTTCCATGTTTAATTTCCTAAAAAAGAGCAGTGCCTTATCATACTCTCCGGACTGAGAATAACCAGCTATAAGAGCAGACCGCGTGACCAAATCAGGATTAAAAATACTGCAAAAGACACCATATGCTGAAGCCATGCAATTACATCTTGAGTACATACTCACCAGCAAACTACCTACATGAGAATCACAATCGAGCCCACTCTTTTGACTCAAACAATGTAATCCTTGGCCAATGCTCAGTAACTTAGGGTCTGCAATACCCATAAGCAACCCAGCCAGTGTATATTCATCAGGCTTATTCCCAACAAGTCGCATTGAGCTAAACATTTGCATCCCTACATCCCAGACACCAGAACACCCATAACCAAAAATCAGTGAATTCCACAAAACTAAATCCGGTTCAGGGATCCCATTGAACACTCTATGCGCTTCATGAACAAGGCCCAATTTCGAATAAGCAGTGACAAGTGCACTGCAACAAATAGGGTCCAGTCCTAACCCAGAAGCTACAGCACCACCATGAACAAGTCTTAGCATGCCAAAATCAAAGTTATCAGAGCATGCACGAATAACACAAGCATAAGTGTAATTGTCAGGACTTATGTCAGCACCAAGCATGGTTCTAAATAGAGAGAATGCATTGGAAAATCTTTGGGACTGCGCAAAAGCTCGAATCATGGAATTCCAAAGGTAGACACTTCGAGTGGAAGTTTTGTCGAACATATGGTAGGCAGATTTAATGTCATTGTTAGCTGCATACAGCCTAACAATTTTAGTTGCATAAAAGGGGTCTTGTGAGAGATGGGTCTTCAAAATCACAGCGTGTAATTGCTTGGTCCTCAACAAGGACTTGCAAATGTTGCTGAGTTCGGAATGGAGCCATTGAAACTGAGTCAACATTAGGATAACAACGTAAACTTGCTGGGTGGGTATATATATATATATATATATATATATATATATGATTTTATAATTTTCATTCAACATCAGAATTACAATTTTCTTACACACCCTTCGATTTCCATACGGACATGGGTCCAACATATAATTTTTTTCTAACACATGTCCCACATGCTTTTTATCTATATATATATATATATATATATATATATATATATATATATATAAAATCGACACTTGTATTGTTTTACACTGGACTCTCGATGTTCCAAAATATTATAAAAATTTTAAGTTTACGATAATATATATGAAAAATAAAAATTTAGTTTCTCAATCCGGTAAAATACCTCCTACAAATTTAGAGAGATTATTGAATAAGAATGTATATATTCTCAACATTCTTCTAAATTTAATTAAAATGGAATAGTATCTATCATTTTAAACGATATAAGTTTATATTATTTTAGATCTTAACCGTTGATTTCCGTCCATTAACGGTAATAATCTATTGGGTCAAACTTAATGGGCCAAATTTATTATTAATTAATTAATAATTTTGATTCAATAAATTATAACCGTTGATGGACGGAAATCAACGGTTAGGATCTAAAAAGATATAAGTTTATATCCTTTAAAAGGATAGATGTTTTTCCCTAATTAAAAATGCGTAAAAAAAATACATGGTTAACATATATATTTTTGGGTTTGTTTTTTCTAAAGTTACTTTAGATAACTTTATCTAATGTTCATCAAAACGACGTCATTTTGGGACGGAAATCATGGTCTTTTTATAATTTTAATTTATTTCAGGGTTATAATAGTCTTTATCATTCTAATTTTTTAATTTTTCAACCAAAAACGACGTCGTTTCGATGAACATTAGACAAAATTATCTAGAGTAACATCGGAAACTTTTTTCCCACTCAGCCAAAATTATTTCTGCAGTTGTGGCAGAAATAGTTTGTCAGTCACGGACACAAAAATGAGAGAGAGAACGGATACAACATCGGATCCTAGTAAAATAAAATTAAAATAAAATAAAATTAGTAGGTCCTATTTTTTGTTTCTGGTAGACATTACTTTTCTGTCGTAGCTGAAGAAAAGTAATGCTCTTGAACTTATTATAAGATGGAAATGGAGGTCTGTATCCAAACGAGTGAAGCATATTGATTTGATGATGATCGAAGAGGCAACGGTATGAAACAGTGCTTGAAAAATTCACCGTACTAGCATTGGGTTAATTGAGGGGTGAAAATGGGAGATGATTTGGGCTCGATTATGGTATGGTAGTGGAGGTGATTTGGCATAATAACAAGAAGCTTGAATGATGGAAAAGATGATACTTTTAGCAAGGAGAGACCCTCTTAGCTTGAAAGATTCCTTCAAATTCCTTCTCAACATAAAGAGTGTTATGTCATAATTGTTTTAGCCCTATGCACCCTACTATCATGTGAGGTTGCATGACTCCTGACACGAAAAAGATTATGCGTTCATGGAAAATGTGAGTAAAACACATGTATTGAGAGTCATATGTTTCATGGGTTTTATTAGTGTTATGTAACATAATGTGAGTGTTGTTTCCAACTTTCACATCAAAAGGGAGAGAAAAGTGGAATGATGAAAAAGAAAGAAAAACATGTGGACCCCACCTCTTTAATATGTGTGTAGGAAAGTGAAGTTATATTATGTTAAATGATAAACATAAAACCCATATTTCATATGCTAAGTGTGTGAGACATTGTCGGGCAACCATTTAAACCAGCTGGGCAAGGCCATCTAGTCGGTCTAGAACACATATTAACTCGCACAACTAGCCTCCATAGAAAAATAACTTGCTCATTACAGCAATGCATAAAAAGTTTTCTTTGCCAAAGAAAAAACCTCAAACTATGGGTTATATATATTACAAAGTAAATTTTATGTTCACCAAAATTAAAAAAAAAAATCCAATGACTAATACAGTTATTTAGTCAGTATGTTGATTTTATTTTCGTAAGTTCATAAATTAAAAAGTTTTATTAATAAAAATATGGGTTTATTTTCTATCATTTAACATGACCACAAAAAATTTCTTACACTCACAACATTTTGTGGGACCCAAAAAAAAAAAAACTTCGGTACGCAAAACGAATCTCTATAACATAACACAATCACTTTTCCTACAACATAACTCTTATAAAACCCTAAAAATATATTAAAAAAATAACAAATGTGGCATTGTACTTGATAATTAACACTTCTTTTCTTACTTTTACTTTTGTTAGTATAATTTTTTATTTTGGTAAATATTCATTATTAAGGGCAGGTTTGGTGCATGGTATTGGATAAGGCCTGATAGTATAAGACCTGGTTGTATAAGACCTGATTAAATTTTAATACTATCCAGCGTTTTGTATGGTATTGTACAAGATAATATCCTCCAATATTTTAAAAATTAATGTATTAAAAAAATATTTTAGTATATTAATATTGAAATGATATATTAGTTCTTGAAAATTGTACTTGTAAGCAATATGTAACAGCCCGTGTTAACCCGGATTGTTAATATACTATTGTATTAAGTCATGCTTAATTAAAATGCGGAATAACTTTTTCTTTAATTCAATTATGACGTCATTAACCTTAGTCAAGTTGATTACTTAATCAATTTCATAAAATAATGCCTGTATGTAAATTGCAAGAAAACTAACTGAAATACCTTATATATAAATATAAAGTGAGTATCTAAGTCACAGGACTACAACACATAGTCTGGACCAAAATCCTGATACATTAATACAACTTTAACTAAAAGAAGACATAGTCAAGTCTATGTGGCATGGACAATCCACATGCTCACCAAATAAGGCACAATGCCCAACAACAGTCTCAACAGACAATCCCAAACATAAATGAAGCTAAAGGAATATAGCAGCATGCATAACCAGCATCCAACAAGTCAGCATACAATATCATCAATATCTAACTCAGCTCCGGCCTCCTACCGCCTGAGGCCTCAACATTAACTAAACCTGAAATAAGCGTCCCTAAACGAGAGGTGAGATCTCTAAATAAGAAATCTCAATAAGACAATGGGTTCTCAAGGATCTTTCACCCCAAGCTCACTTACATGTGCAATATAAGTTCAAAATGCAGTATTTCCAATATTAGTTCCAAAAGTATGCAGTGCAACAGATATTCGTGCCATGTGTGTTTATATTATCTACTGGCCAGAGAAATGTAGGAATACGTCTATACCCACATGAGTACAAGGAACACCGCTTGCACCTCACCCACAGCCTCACCATATCGTATATACTACATACTCAGGCTTACCGTAAAGGTGGACACTGTAACACCCTGTTCTAGAACCGGTTTGTTAACATTGACTTATGATATTAAGCGCAGTTACAATCACATTGGTTCAATTAAAATCCGGTTAAATTTTTCTTTTAAAACAAGCCGAATTTAAGTTACCCAATTGCGTGACCATAATCGAAAAACATTGCGGAATAACATAATTTAAGCTTAATACCATATTCTCATTGCATTAGACTAAAAGTGGTTAAATGTCTTCCTCTCTATTTTAGCAACGCATGGTTTCAAACCGCGTCTCAATTGGAGCTCTACAGCTCAAGTTATGATCATTTAAAACCACCCAATTTCTATGTGGAAACAGGTCATGCGCACTAAAGCGCGCTATCGGGCGCTTAAGCGCCCACTAGCAAAGAGGAACCCGTCTTTTTGTAGCGCTGGGCGCTAAAGCGCGCACCTGGGCACTAAAGCGCGCTAGCCGAGCGCTTAAGCGCGCGTTTTGGGCGCTTAAGCGCGCAGAGGCAGAGAGTCTTGGCCCTCACAGGGGCAGCAGGGCGCTAAAGCGCGCTCCTGGGCGCTTAAGCGCGGTGCCAAGAAAATTCAGCACTCTCCCTTTTTTTGTTTCTTTCTCAGTTCATGGGGATGCATCTAACCCCTTTTCTCAACACCTAATCAACATGCCAAAACCATAATACAGGAAGGTAATCAATGTATATGCATCAAATGGTTTATATGTCTTTCCATTATATAATTACATCATGTTTACAAATCTCAATAATAAAGTATGAGACTTAGCTACAAAACACTATGATCACTCCTTGGCTCTCATCAACAAAAGAGACACCAAAGGGATGAGCATAGGCTATGTCCAACCAATTAAGCATAACATACATATGACAATTGACTCTCATTTAGCAATCCTATACATGTGAACTACAAATTGACACTCTATCTTCATATGTCCATTCACTTCAAATATGGCCACTTGCGATCAGAGGCTCCTGCAGCATCCTTGCCTGAAAGGGGGTCCCCAACAACACGGGGTGAGATATACGAATATATCCAGTAAACCGGGGGCCCTTGGAGCATCTCTCCACCCCATAGTTCAATAACAGCGTAATAGCAATGACAATAATAATGCAGCAAATACATATCCATGCAAATGTACACAACATCTCCAGGAGAAATCCCTCGAGCTCTCGAGCTGTCCTAAGGATACTCAGATGCAAATAGTCCTACTGGCCAGCTAAACTACCAAGTATGATTTACGCATCGTCATGCAACATACCAACATAGGGAAACACCATCATATGTCACACCAAAGCATGCAAATAGGTATAACAAAGCATTACAATATTTCATTGCATTTATATACAACAACACACCCATCACCCGTTCGGGGCTTGGTGGAACAATAAAGAGAATTACACCTAAGGTCCGAAGGCTTACCTCAATGCTTCCAACTCAACCTGTTCTTCACCAACCTTCACTATACAAATGTCAATTCCAAGGAGCTAACCGAGCTCCATAGCTTGTTCCAACGGTTGGTTGCTCAAGGTTGGTCCAAATGCCTCGATCCTAAGCATCACATGGACAATATCAACAATCAACCAAACCAAACCATTGATTACAAAAACAAGCCAAACAATAGTCAAATGCATAATCTTGTAATTTTCCAAACAAAATCATACGACTATCTAAACTCATTTTCACCGATTAAATGTCATTCCTAGCATTTTTCTCAACATACTCTAGACCTCAATCTTCCTAAAACATAGTCAATTTACTCATATAATCATAAACCCCAAAACACTATTCATCCAAAACCTAAATCATGAATTTTTCATGAAAATAAAGTTCGAATGATGAAATCTTACCACCAAGTGTTGCACAATCAAGGGTTGATGGTTCCTCAAGCTTCCATGGAGGTAGAAGCTTCCAAATCTCACAACTTCTCCAATGGGTCGAATTTTTGGGAGGAGAAATCTTAAACCACAACACTCCCCACCAAGACCCAAGCTAGGATTATGAAAGAGGGGAAGATTTGGAGTGGTTTAGGCTTTGGAATCACTCAAAACCATCAAGGTTTGATCACTCTAGGTTTTCCCTTTTCCTCTTTCCTCTTCTTCTTCTTTCTCCCTTCTTCTCACTTCTTTCCCTTCTCTTTTCTCTTTCTGCGCGACAAGGGGAGGGAAAATAAGGGTTTTGGGTTCCTTTAAGTGACTTGTCACTTAACACGGGTTAAGTGGGTATTGGTTCATCTATCTATTCAACTCCATTAGTTACCAAATTTTACTCAAGAGTCTGGAATATTTTTCTAGGAATATTTCTACTTCTATTTTTATATTTTGGGCACTTTTGTCTATACCCATTTATACCCTTTAATTTCCACTGAGTACACTTTTTATCCCAAAAATGACTCCAATTAACTTTTTTAGGGAATTTACTTATTTTTACTCACTATTACATGCTTAATTATCTAATCACATGTAATTTACTAATTAATTATGTTGGGCTATTATAGACACCACATTGCATATCATAAAGGCACATTGCATAAAACAGCTCAACAGCATTTCCAAATATCAAAAACATGTATCACAGCATGCATATAACCATCTCCCCATGGGACATGGTGGAACCACAACATGGCTAAACCGAGGACACGAAAGCTTACCTTGCAAACAATCAGTCCAAGCCAAGAGCCCAACCACTGTCACAGTCCAAACACAGCAGTATCACAATCTGTTATGGACCAATCATGTATCATTAAATATGCACCACAAGCATACAACTTAAAGACCACGTCTTTCCATTACGTTTTACGTCTTAAGGCTTCCAACAAAGCCATAAGCCCTTAATCACATGATTCTGACTTAGTTCATTAATTACAGAAGTCCAACTTCCTTAATCTAGGGTCCGCAAACCCCCAATAGCCTATTGTACCCACAGCACAACTACTGTTCTGCGAAATCCCAGAATATCCGGATATTCCTTGGGGAATATCTGCATATGCAATATCCGGATATCTTACTGACTATATCCGGATATACAATATCCGGATATCCAGATCCCCATATCTGGATATCAATATCCGGATATCAATATCCGGATATCTGTTCGAAAAATATCCAGATATTTCACGAAAAAATGCAGTTCTGCATTTTCGTGAATATCCAATCCAAAGGATCCAAATTTAACCGATTATAGACACTTAAACATGCATTTCTAGGTGTGTTTAACCTTACCCACCCTTAAGCGATCCACTTAGCTCAATACATGCATCAAGGTTCCATTTTTAACTAAGAAAACTCAAGTTCAAAGATGGTGATCAAACCACAAGCTAAAAGCAGAGATAAATGATGCTCTTGAAGCTCACACAACAGCTGCCAAGTCTGCCTCAACACTGTGCACGAAAATAACACCACAAGGGTTGGTTCTTCACAACAAAGGTCACTACTTGGACCTCAAAATGCCATGATAATGGCTTACCAACACCCAAACACCCAAGGCAGCAACAAACCTCCTTTCACACAAACCCTCTAACTCAGAAATGAAGCCATTTTCCCACTCACAAGGATGATTCTCACTCACACCAAGTGTATAGATGAAGAGAAATGGAAGAGGAAGCTTCCAAGCTCACCAAATGGAGCACAAAGGCAATGGAACAGTAACAAGGAGCTGCTCAGCCTTTTTCTCACGTAGGAAATAAGGTTTCTAGGGTTTTGTGCCCTTAGTATGAGTATATATAGGCCACATGGCCACTTAACGCGCAGTATTAGCATTAATAGCTACGCAAAAGATCTTAATCCCAAACTTTGGAATCTTAAACTACTCATTTTTCTAAGATTTTTTGATATTTTTATTTTATTTTTTGGAGCACCTTTCCGGTACGCGCTTTTCCATAGACAGTATCATTTCTGGCATCAGATCCCATTATTTTGACTTGAAACTTGTTTTACAAGTCCTACATATTATCCTAGTAATTATCATGTACTTATTATAATTTTCTGGGATACTTTTTCGGTACGCATTTATACCGACTAGCAGAACCGGTATCTGCACTTTTCTTCCGAAAAGTGACTTTCAGCATTCTTACCCACTAATTATAATTATTAAAGCTTCATAATAATTATTAGGGTCACTTATGGAATTATTTCCTAATTATCACAATTAAATCATTAATTACCTTAATTAACGGAGCGGGTTCTTACATTCACCCCACCTTTTTAAGGATTTTGTCATCAAAATCAGAAACATACCTGTCTCGGAAGTCTGGATACTGTCGTAGAAGCTTGTCCTCTCGCTCCCAGGTACACTCCTCAGAAGTTCTTCCTGACCATTGCACTTTGACCATCGGAATGATCTTGCTCCTCAACTGCTTCTCGCCACGATCGAGTATCTTAAGTGGTCCGACGGGAGTCTTTAAGTTCTCCCAAACATCCACATCATCCGGTTGCACCACATGCGAAGGATCCGCTACATACTTGCGAAGCTGAGACACGTGAAACACGTCGTGGATGTTGGCTAAGTTCGGAGGCAAGGCAAGTCGATAGGCAACAGGTCCTACTCTACTAAGGATCTGGTATGGCCCAATAAATCGCGGGCTCAACTTCCTTACTCCGAGTGCTCATCCAACACCGGTGACAGGTGAAAGTATCACAAACACGTGCTCACCCCCATTAAACTCCAATGGACAATGCTTGACATCATAGTAACTCTTCTGGCGATTCTGCGTCTTCTTCAACTTTTCCCTGATCATCTGGATCTGCTGGGTAGTATCTTGGACAAAGTTCAAGCTAAAAAGCTCTTTGTCTCCAACCTCAGACCAGCAAGTAGGAGTCTGACACCTCCTACCATACAACGCCTCGTAGGGTGCCATGCTCAGGCTAGCATGAAAACTGTTGTTGTACGAAAATTCCACCAACGGAAGGTACCTATCCCATGCTGAATCCTGCTCCAACGTGAAAGCCCTCAACATGTCCTCCAATATCTGGATAGTCCGCTCAGTCTATCCGTCAGTATGAGGGTGATAGGCGGTACTCAATCTCAACTGTGTACCAAATCTCCCTGCAGCGCCTCCCAGAACCGAGAAGTGAACTTCGGGTCCCTATCACTGATGATACTCTCGGGCACCCCGTGAAGCCTCACAATCTCGCGGACATATAGCTTGGCCAACTGCTTTGTAGTGAAGCTCACCTTCACTAGAAGAAAATGGGCAGACTTTGTCAGTCTGTCCACAATGACCCAGATAGAATCACAACTTGCCTAAGTCTTCGGCAACCCCACCACGAAGTCCATGGAAATACTCTCTCATTTCCACTGTGGAATCTCGAGAGGTTGAAGCTTACCAGACAGTTTCTGGTGCTCAATCTTCACTTTCTGACATATAAGGCACTTGGACACGTAGAACGCTATGTCTTTCTTCATGCCCGGCCACCAAAAATTTCTCTTTAAGTCCTGGTACATTTTTGTAGCACCAGGGTGGATAGTAAACTGGCCCTTATGAGCCTCTGCCATAACCTCCTTAGTCAATGGCCCTCGAGGGATTACAACCCTCTTCTGAAACAGCAGCAAACCATCATCATTCCAAGACACATCGTCTTGGTTCTTCACATAATCAAGGCACTCTCTTTGCATTTGCGTCTCTTTAATCTTTTCCATCAGCTCATTAATCACTTTTGTTGTTTCCATCTCGAGCAGTGCGCCCCCAAATAAGGAGTTCACTCTCAAGTCTCTGAACCTTTCAATCACATCATAGTCGTTCATCATCAAGCTGGATAAGCTCACGAATTTTCGGCTCAAAGCATCAGCTACCACATTGGCCTTGCCAAGATGGTACCTCAACTCAAAGTCGTAGTCCTTGAATAACTCCATCCATCTCAGCTGTCTCATGTTCAACTCCTTCTGGTCAAACATATATTTCAAACTCTTGTGGTCACTAAATACAGCAAACTTCATGCCATACAGGTAATGCCTCCAAGTCATGAGTCGGGTAGTTCTCCTCATGAGGCTTCAACTGCCTCGAAGCATAAGCAACAGCTTTCCCTTTCTGCATCAATACACAACCTAGCCCCTTCCCAGAGGCATCACAATAAAGCTCAAACTGCTCCGTAGGATCAGGAAGGACTAACACAAGAGCAGTAGTCAATCTCTCCTTCAACTCCTAGAAGCACTCCTCACACTCGTGTGTCCACACGAATGGAGTCTCCTTTCGGGTAAGGCGAGTCATCAGTAACACCATCTTGGAGAATCCCTCAAAGAACCTCCTGTAGTACCCTGCCAAACCTAAGAAGCTTCTCACTTCTGTAACCATCTTGGGTCTTTCCCAATCCATCACGGCCTCAATCTTGTTAGGATCAACTGCAACTCCATCAGCGGAAATCACATGACCCAGAAATTTCACCGACTTGAGCCAAAACTCATGTAACACCCTGTGTTAACCCGGTTTGTTAACATGCTATCGTATTAAGCCACGCTTAATTAAAATGCGGAATAACTTTTTTCTTTAATTCAATTATGAAGTCATTAACCTTAGCCAACTTGATTACTTAATCAATTTCATAAAATAATGCCTGTATGTAAATTGCAAGACCACTAACTGAAATACCTCATATATAAATATAAAGTGTGTTTCTAAGTCACAGGACTACAACACATAGCCTGGACCAAAATCCTGATACATTTATACAACTTTAACTAAAAGAAAACATACTCAAGCCTATGTGGCATGGACAAGCCCCATGCTCACCAAATAAGGCAGAATGCCAACAATAATCTCAACATAAGAATCATAGCCGAAAACATAATAGCAGTCAACATCCAGCATCTAACATGTCAGCACATCACAGTAGTATCTAACTCAGCTTTGACCTCCTGCCACCTGAGCCCTCAACATTACCTGAACCTGAAATAAGTGTCCCCAAACGTGGGGTGAGATCTCTAAACAAGAAATCTCAGTAAGACAAGGGGTACTCAAGGATCTTCCACCCCAAGCTCACTAACATGTGCAATATAAGTTCAAAAAGTAGTATTTTCAATATTAGTTCCAAAACTATGCAGTGCAATAGATATTCGTGCCATGTGTGTTTATATTATCTACTGGCTAGAGAAATGTAGGAATACGTCTAAACCCACATGAGTACAAGGAACACCGCTTGCACCTCACCCACAACCTCACCTTATTGTATGTACCACATACTCAGGCTTACCGTAAAGGTGGACATCACGTTGCATATCATAAAATCACATTGCATAAAATAGCTCAACAACATTTCCAATTATCAAAAACATGTAACACAACATGCATAAACCACATCCCCATGGGACATGGTGGAACCACAACATGGCTAAACCGAGGACACGAAAGCTTACCTTGCAAGCAATCAATCCAAGCCAAGATTCCAACCACTCTCAAGTCCAAACACAACAGTATCACAATCTGTTATGGACCAATAATATATCATTAATTATGCATTACAAGCATACAACTTAAAGACTACGCCTTTCCTTTACGTTTTACGTCTTAAGGTTTCCAACAAAGCTATAAGCCCTTAATCACATGATTCTGACTTAGTTCATTAATTACAGAAGTTCAACTTCCTTAATCTATGGTCCATAAACCCGCAATAGCCTACTGTACCCACAGCACAGTTACTGTTCTGCGAGATCCCACAATATTCGGATATTTCATGGGACATATCCGGATATGCAATATCCGAATATCTCACTGACCATATACGGATATACCATATCCGGATATCCATATCCCATATCCGGATATCAATATCTGGATATCATATCCGGATATCAATATCTGGATATCAGTTCGACAAATATCCGGATATCTCACGACAGAATGCAGTTTCTGCATTTCGTGAATATCCAACCAAAGATCTAACTTTTACGCATTCTAAACGTTAAAGCATGCACCTTTAATTCTGTTTTAGGTCCACATACCAGTTGGTTACTTGTTTACTCATTAAACATGGCAAGACATCAACTTTAACCATTAAAACCCATGATCAAAGTGAGGGAACTTACCCAAGGCTCACAAAACATAATGGACAGTGCTCTTGGAGCTCTCCAACAGCTCCTCAACTTAGGCCTTATAAGGTGTACGAAAATGGTGCTCAAGACTTGATCTTTCTACTCAAAGGTTGCTTCTTTAAGCAAAAAAATACTCACACCAAGCTCACACCACCCAAACAACCCAAGTCAGCCCCTTACCAACTCAAAACAGAAATTGGACATCCACACACAGCTCCCTTTCACCCTCATAAATGGTCTTCCTCACACACTCAAAGTATTTAGTGAAGAACAATGGAGAAATGTGATCAAAATGGTGATTTCTCAAACAAGGAAGAGGGTGGCAGCAAGGGAGGCTCAAGGTTCCGCAAGGAGGCACGTACATGAAGAGATTTCTGACCTAAAAATATGTGCCAAGGCTATATATAGCCACTTAAGTTTTACTCGCGCAGTATTAGCATTAATAGCTACACAAAACATTTTATTCCCAAACTTTGGAATCTTAACCTACTCATAGCCAGTATCAGTTCTGACACCAGTTCTCATTATTTTGACTTGAAACTCATTTTACAAGTCCTACATGTTATTCTAGTAATTATCATGCACTTATTATAATTTTCTGGGATACTTTTCTGGTACGCATTTATACCGGGTAGCAGAACCGGTATCTGCGCTTTTCTTCCGAAAAGTGACTTTCAGCATTCTTACTCACTTACTATAATTATTTAAACCAAATAATAATTATTAAGGTCAATTATGGAATCATTTCCTAATTTATCATAATTAATTCATTAATTATCTTAATTAGCGGTGCAGGTTCTCACAACTCACATTTCGATGGCTTTGCATAAACCTTTTTCTTTTTCAACACTTGCAACACAATCTTCAAGTGCTCAGTATGCTCCTCCTCTGTCTTGGAGTAAATCAAGATATCATCAATGAAGACGGTCACAAACTGATCCAGGTACGGCTGGAAGATCCTGTTCATGTACTCATAATGACCGTACCTCGAGCGAAACGCTGTCTTTGGGACATCCTCCGGCTTAACTCGTATCTGATGGTATCCGGACCGGAGATCAATCTTCGAATACACACATGAGCTGATCCAACAAATCATCAATGCGTGGAAGGGGATACTTGTTCTTATTGTCACCTTGTTCAACTGCTTGTAGTCGGTGCACAATCGCATAGTCCCATCTTTCTTTTTCACAAATATGACCGGTGCTCCCCAAGGAGACACACTCGGCCGAATGAAGTCTTTCGCCAAAAGATCCTCAATATGCTTCTTCAGCTCTGCCAACTCCTATGGCGACATCCGATATGGAGCTAATGAAATAGGCCCCACACCAGGCAACAAGTCAATGAAGAACTCTATCTCCCTCTGCGGTGGAAACTCAGGAATCTCATCGGAAAACACCTCGAGGAATTCTCGCACCACAGGAATGCTAGTGAGATCCTCCTGTGTCCCACTCACCAAACCTCCCAACATGACATAGCCAAATGCCCCTGCTCTCAAGGCCCTCCTCGCCTGCAGGACTGAAATGAACGGTGAGTAACTGGCTGTGGACCCACCCGGAGACATCACCACTCTCTTGGCACAGCAATCAATCAATGCACAGTTTCTGGACAGCCAATTCATGCCTAGAATAATCTCCAAGTTGGCAATCGACAATCCTATCAGATCTTCCGAGAAGTCACGGCCATCCCACTGAAACGCTACATCGCAATGGACAGTGGAGGTCAAATATTTTTCTCCGGTAGTGGTGGTCACCCGCATCGGTGGAGAAAGCACAGCACTGGGCAACTCAAGTCCCACAGCAATAGGGGTAGCAATAAATGAATGTGTTGCCCCGGAATTAAATAACACATCAACAGCTGAACCAACAATGGTAACAGTACCTCTGACCAGGTTCGGAGCTCTGTCTGAATGCTGACGATCAAGGGTGTACACACGCCCCGTAGTATGTGGCACTGCTGGTGCCACTGTAGGAACCATCTGTAATGGAACTGCCTGCACTGCAGCAGCTCTCACCGTCGGGCAATCTCTGGAGTAGTGGCTCTCCTTGCCACACTGGAAACATATCAACTGGCCTGTAGTACACGGCCCAAAATGTGACTTCCCGCATCCCGAGCATCTGGGAGCATGAGGTTTCGTTGTACTCCCCTGAGCAGAAGTCCTCTTAAACTGATTTGGCGCTTGCTTAGCCGCCAACTGTTTTCCTTTGCCCTTGTTCCCAAACTTTCGATCTCTCTATAAAGTGGAACCACCAGTATCCTGTGGCACCTCAATCTTGGCCTTATTGGCCTGACTCGCGCTGGAGAAATCCTCAATATCCCGACAGAACTCTACCAAAGCCCCAAAGTCTCTCGAAGAAGAACCGGCAAGATGACCAGCAATGTCCTCATTAAGTCCCCTACGAAACTTAGCAGCTAAGAAAATGGGAGTCAGCCTCGTCATCCAGAAATGAGCAAACTTGACCAGCTTATTAAACTTGGCCACGTACTCGTCAAGAGACAACGAGCCCTGAACCAACCTGTCAAACTCTCCCTGCTTCCTTTCTTGAGCATCATAAGGAAAGTACCGACCTAGAAAGCAGTCCTCAAAGAACGGCCATGTCATCACGTGCCCCTGCATCTCGAACACCTGGGAGGTGTTCGTCCACCACTCGTGGGCATCGCCCTCTAGCATGTATGTGGCGAACATCAACTTTTGTGGCTCGATGCACTGCATCACCCTGAATATCTTGTCCAAGGCCTGGAGCCATCTAGCAGCAGCAATGGGGTCGTAAGACCCATCAAAAGTAGGTAGCTTATGCTTGAGAAAAGCATTCAGTCGGCGGTCGATCTCATCTCGATCCTCAGCAAAAACGGGAACGGCCTACATAGCCCCCGTCAAGTGGCTACCCTCACTCATATGACTCTGGGTGTCCTTTTGGTGACTAGGTGGAGATGGAGGCGGTGGTGGCGGTGGAGGTGGTGGAGGACACTGACAAGCAGCAGGACCAACCCTCAACTCCTCTAACATGACCCTCATCATCGTTATGTTTGCCATCTGATTCTCCTCCAGTACCTCTGCGGTGGCTCTCCTGTTCGCCTCTCTAATGGCGTCCAACATAGACTGATTTGCCAACCTCGTGGCCTCCTGGTCGGCTAATCGGGTCGTCTGCATCTCAGCCAATGCAGCCAGGACAAGATTAGGTTGATCCTCACTCGTACCCTGGTTCCTCCTTGGTTGCACCATGACTCTGCATAAGTTACACAAAGAATGAGTTGATCAGGCCCACGCCATGTGGTCACATATGCATTATCATAATACACACCAATCAGAGAGAAAACAAGATAGACACGCAACGAAACATCCTAAGTTATTGCAATACATACAGGCTTTTCCCTAGAAAGTGCTCTGATACCATAAAATGTAACAGCTCGTGTTAACCCGGATTGTTAACATACTATTGTATTAAGTCATGCTTAATTAAAGTGCGAAATAACTTTTTCTTTAATTCAATTATGACGTCATTAACCTTAGCCAAGTTGATTACTTAACCAATTTCATAAAATAATGCTTGTATGTAAATTGCAAGACAACTAACTGAAATACCTCATATATAAATATAAAGTGAGTATCTAAGTCAGAGGACTACAACACATAGCCTGGACCAAAATCCCGATACATTAATACAACTTTAACTAAAAGAAGACATAGTCAAGTCTATGTGGCATGGACAATCCCATGCTCACCAAATAAGGCACAATGCCCAATAACAGTCTCAACAGACAATCCTAAACATAAATGAAGCTAAAGGAATAAAGCAGCATGCATAACCAGCTTCCAACAAGTCAGCATACAATATCATCAATATCTAACTCACTCCGGCCTCCTACCGCCTGAGGCCTCAACATTACCTGAACCTGAAATAAGCGTCCCCAAACGTGGGGTGAGATCTTTAAACAAGAAATCTCAGTAAGACAAGGGGTCCTCAAGATCTTCCACCCCAAGCTCACTTACATGTGCAATATAAGTTCAAAAAGCAGTATTTCCAATATTAGTTCCAAAAATATGCAGTGTAACAGATATTCGTGCCATGTGTGTTTATACTATCTACTGGCCAGAGAAATGTAGGAATACGTCTATACTCACATGAGTACAAGGAACACCGCTTGCACCTCATCCACAGCCTCACCATATCGTATGTACTACATACTCAGGCTTACCGTAAAGGTGGACACCACATTGCATATCATAAAGGCACATTGCATAAAACAGCTCAACAACATTTCCAAATATCAAAAACATGTAACACAGCATGCATATAACCATTTCCTTATGGGACATGGTGGAACCACAACATGGCTAAACCGAGGACACGAAAGCTTACCTTGCAAGCAATCAATCCAAGCCAAGAGTCCAACCACTCTCACAGTCCAAACACGGCAGTATCACAATCTGTTATGGACCAATCATATATCTTCAAATATGCACCACAAGCATACAACTTAAAGACCACGTCTTTCCATTACATTTTACGTCTTAAGGCTTCCAACAAAGCCATAAGCCCTTAATCACATGATTCTGACTTAGTTCATTAATTACAGAAGTTCAACTTTCTTAATCTAGGGTCCACAAACCCCCAATAGCCTACTGTACCCACAGCACAACTACTGTTCTGCGAAATCCCAGAATATCCGGATATTTCTTGGGGCATATCCGGATATCAATATCCGTATACCATATCCGGATATCTGTTCGACAAATATCTGGATATTTCAGACAGAATGCAGTTCTGCATTTTCGTGAATATCAATTCAAAGGATCCAACTTTAACCGATTATAGATACTTAAACATGCTTTTCTAGGTGTGTTTAACCTTACCCACCCTTAAGTTATCCACTTAGCTCAATACATGCATCAAGGTTCCATTTTTAACTAAGAAAACTCAAGTTCAAAGATGGTGATCATACCACAAGCCAAAAGCAGAGGTAGATGATGCTCTTGGAGCACACACAACAGCTCCCAAGTCTGCCTCAACACTGTGCACGAAAATAGCATCACAAGGGTTGTTCTTCACAACAAAGGTCACTACTTGGACATCAAAATGCCATGATCATGGCTTACCAACACCCAAACACCCAAGGCAGCAATAAACCTCCCTCACACAGACCCTCTAACTCAGAAATGAAGCCACTTTCCCACTCACAAGGATGATTCTCACTCACACCAAGTGTATAGATGAAGAGAAATGGAAGATTAAGCTTCCAAGCTCACCAAATGGAGCACAAAGGCAATGGAATAGTAACAAGGAGCTGCTCAGCCTTTTTCTCACGTAGGAAATAAGGTTTCTAGGGTTTTGTGCCATTAGTGTGAGTATATATAAGCCACATGGCCACTTAACGCAGTATTAGCATTAATAGCTACGCAAAAGATCTTAATCCCAAACTTTGGAATCTTAACCTAATGATTTTTCTAAGATTTTTCATATTTTTATTTTATTTTTCGGAGCACCTTTCCGATACGCGCTTTTCCATAGCCAGTATCAGTTATGGCATCAGATCCCATTATTTTGACTTGAAACTTGTTTTACAAGTCCTACATATTATTCTAGTAATTATCATGCACTTATTATAATTTTCCGGGATACTTTTTTGGTACGCATTTATACCGACTAGCAGAACCGGTATCTGCACTTTTCTTCCAAAAAATGACTTTCAGCATTCTTACCCATTAATTATAATTATTAAAGCCTCATAATAATTATTAGGGTCAATTATGGAATTATTTCCTAATTATCATGATTAAATCATTAATTACCTTAGTTAATGGTGCGGGTTCTTACACAATATTAATATATCAACCCCTTATCAAGCCTAATATTACCCCCTTATGCCTGATTAAATTATACATCATTTTGATGTATTAAGGGGTTTTGCTGTATAAGCTTATACTATACGATGATCACACCAAACAACTGAAAATGTCATAACGTATGTTATCAAAAAAAAATTGTCATAACGTATAGTATAAGCTTATACTATCAAGTCTTATACATCACACCAAACAGGCCCTAAAAGTAGGATTAATGAGGAATTCATTATTAAGAATTAGGATGGCAAAAAATGGAGAAATTCATTATTAAGAATGAGAAGAAAAAAAAACAGGGACAAGAAGATCGGTTGATATCCAATACAACTTCCAAATTTTGGAACGATTAATGACTTAATTGTGTTCTAGATTAATATTGGGTGATTAAATTTTTTGCCCTTTTTTTAAAAAAAAAAGAATACTATTTTGTCTCTTTTTTCAAATTATGTATTAGTCTGCTCTTGTTTGACCACGTTGACCGCGAGTTAATCAAGTAACTACAGTTACTCAAGTTAATGAACTTACTCGAGTAACTGGCCCAATTACTAGAGTAACTCAGGCACGTGGGCAACTCAAATTTAGATCCATGGGTATTTTTTATTCAAACCAAGTTCTAATATTTTATACATGTATAAATGGACTTGTGATGAGTGTTTGCGGTCCAAAACAATCAAGGACAAACTCCATCCAAGTTTTTTATATCCTAAAATAGTATAAATTTTGTAAGGGCATAACTTTTGGCTTGGTTGTCCAAATCAGGTATTCATATTTTTATTTCTCATAATTTTTCGAGATCTACGTGATGGCAAAGTAAATAGGCATAAATCTTTAAAAGCAATGCCATATATACATAAAACTTAGTTTAATAAATTTAGTTTATGGTATAAAGAGCTTGGATGAGATTGTTGTACTATTTTAAAAAATATATATAATAATAATAAATAAATAAAATATAAAATATTTATAAAGGTAATGATTAAGATTCCTTAGATATTTATAAAGGTAATGATTAGATTCCTTAGATATTTATAAAAAAGAATGATTACATTTCCTTTTTGAAAACTATATAAACCCCCATTAGAAACTTAAGGGTTGTAACCAAAAAAAAAAAAGAAACTTAAGGGTAAGAAGAAGAGAGAGAAAGGGAAAGAGAGAGAAAGAAGGAAAGAAAGAGATAGAGAGAAGGAAAGAAAAAGAAAGAGAGAGAAGGAAAGAAATATAGAGGAAGAAGAAGAAGAAAAGGAAGGGAAAGAGAAAGAAAGAAGAAAAAGAAAAGGAAATGTAATATTGAGAGTAAGGAACTCATTCTCTCCTTTATATCAAAGTTGATTTTTAGATATTTTATAAAGTTATGTTGGTTCTGCTGTTATCTATGTTATGTTTAAAGTTGGTATTTTAAAGTTATTTTTTTTAAGTTGTGAATATGTCGTTACTCTGTCAAAATTATTTTATAAATTCTTTCTATTCTTTTAATTTATTTTCTATATTGGGCTTTGTCAATTTGATGAATTTACTTATGTTAGATATGAGAATGATAAAGTTTATAGAAATTAAAGAATTTCTTTGGTACCAAATGAATACTAATGGAATATGTAACCTTTTACTGAATGATTCTGATGTGACTGACCCACAAGAGGATCAGAATGGTTATAGGGTAAGGGACGCCTTATCATGGTTTGAGCTCCGCCATACAAAACCTTTCACATACAGAACCCACAAAGTTTTGGGCGCTCCAGAATTGAGCATTAGTCATTTCAGTTAAAGGTTACACGTTCCTATATATGTTTGTATGCAGAAACCCAAAAAGTTTGGGTAGAACCCACAAAGGTTTGGGTATGACTAAAGGAAGAACCCAGAAAGGTCTGGGCTTATATTTATTCTTTATGATATTATTTTCTTATTATAAATTTTATTCTGTAAGAATGATATTTTCCATTAAAGTGGCTGGATTGTTATAGTTCGAAAACCCCAATATTACTGAGATTTATCTCACGTGTGTTTATTTTTATGCTAACCTTTTCAGAGTAAACAGACCAGTATATGTAGCTTTGGAGTAGGATAAAGCACTATGGCTAAAGACTTTGAAGACTATATGGAGCTTAGTGGAGCAAATCAATAAAAAGAAAATGTTTCTTTTTAGTTTAGATTATGATGTATTTCTGATGTAATAGTGAACTTGACTTTTGTATAATCAAATTTTATGGGTATTTTGTAATATGCCTTATTTCATACCTGCTGCGTTAGAATCTCACTTAAGAATTAATGTGATATCCTTTATCCTAGTCAGTTATAGAGGATGTTACAATTGTTCTCATTTGTTTTGGACCCTTGAACTCATACATAAAGTCCAAATATGTGTGCTATGATAATAATTATTAACATGGATTAATAAAAAAATGAACCCAATTTAACATGTAATATTGACAATCAACAAAAAATCATGTTTTGTGTAAATCAAAATTATTCGTGGATCCGAATTTGAATTACCCATTTGCCTAAGTTACTCGAATAACTCGCTGTCAATATGATCAAACATGGGCAGATTAATATATAATTTTGGTAAAAGGTCAAAATTAATAAATAGATTAAAAAGGAGGCAAAGTGATAAAAAAAATTAAATACACGACCACGATGGTTAATCATCCATCAATATTATCAATAATAGAGACCCAACTCAAGCCCAAAGAACCCTAACATTACTAAATAGTAATAGCTAAGTTGGCGCGTGGGAGCTGAGCAAGTGGGGTGAGTGCTTGTCTTTGATCCTCCCTAATATCACATTTGGGAAGGGTTTAGAGCCTTAATCATGGACCCACCCTGATCAAATTAATCGTGAAACAATAAACCGATTGAAATATCTCCTAAAAGAAGAAAAGAAAATCGTAACACTCGCATAGAGACGGTGGCACGTACCACAGAAGGAGTCTTATAAGCTATAGATAGCAGAACTTCCATGGAAAATACTCATCTTCTTCCATATAACTAGAGCATGCTTGAATATCTTGAAGAATACGAAAAAAAATTATTACGCTCCAGAACCATCAATAATTGAATGATTCCTTTTGTAAAATTCCCTCAAAATTTCTTCCACTTTACTCCTTTCTTTTATTTTTATTTCCATGCATGTCCTAAATTTTAAAAAGAAATCACTCAATTGTTGGTGGTCCCGATACATACTAAATTTTCTCGCAGAATCCCCAACCAATTTCCAAGAATATAATGAAAAAATTCTATTGAAACACGTCGAAAGGGAGCCGGAATGTAGTGTTCCCGGAGCACTTTTTATGGGGTGGGCCAGAAGAGAGAGAAAGAAATAAAAAGTCGGAGAGAGAAAAAAGAAAAAAGAAAAAAGAAAAATAAATATTTAACACAAGTGTCGAATTTTTATTGGAAGGACCACAAAGGACCCGGACCATAATAAATGTTTCCGTCAAAAAGAGCATTCTAAACCACCAACAACCAGACCATGGTGGATCATCGTCATCTGTGCAGCTGGACAAATATTCTGAGTTGATCACCATGTATAATACTTTACTCTCTACATTCTCTGTTGTCAGAGTTTTTGTTTTGTTTTTTTTACATGTTCATAAAAAATGCTTCTTAAATCAAAATAGCTATGAAAGAAGAGAATGAATTGAGATTATCTTCTAAACTTTTGTCCTCTTAAAACGCTTTGCGGTTTGGAGGAGGTCAACATAGGAGTGTAAGTGGGCCCGACCGGTCTACAGCCTAGCCTTTATCAGGTCAGTCTCGACTTATTATATATAGTCAAATAAAATAGGCTTGAGCTTTAAAAAAACTATTTCGAAAACATGCTATAAACTTTTTTTTACATGGCAGGCCTATAAACCTATAAGTCTGCCTATATAAAATAATATTATTCATAGTAGTATCAAATGATGATAGTTCAGTTGGTTCACGTGATCTGAGTAAGTGGTGGAAGGACCTAGGTTCGATCCCCATCAATACTATCTTTGGGAGTGTCCTAAAATATATACCAATATCTACAGTAGCATCAGAATCAACATAGTATAGATTGATTTTGTTGGATCTGATAAAATATATGTGATTTAATTTGAGCATTTTGCTTCTGAAAGTAATTTAAATGCAGATCGTGATAAATTATTGTTGCGATTCATGATTTTATTTGGACGTTGAAATTGTGATTTTTGTTTTAACAACAAAATTTGAGTATTTTATGAAATTAATTCATGTTCTGCTTGGAGGTTAAAAATTAACCGGCTAACGGGCCAGAACAGGCTATTTATTTTTTTATAAATGAGTCATGTCAGGCTAACAGTTAAACTCGTACTTTGCTATCAGGCCAGGTGAAATTAAATTTTTTGACATAAACTTGGATTTTTTGGAACAAAGCTCAACCCAGCCTAGCTCACTTCCTCCCGCTATCAACAGCTGACCTACCAACACAAAATTACATTATGTCAAATGATGGAAGAGTAACTTTTGTGGCACAGGTGACAATGATCCGGGTGAGGCTAATGTTTTTTAAGTTTGTGACAGGCGCGTTACCTTGTTTTACCCCCAAAATCTCATTTGCTTCAATCAAAACATCTGGCATGTGGTGCAAACATGTTTGATATCACTATGAAACCAAATATGTTTTACTTCAAACTTAATTATAATTACAACTACCTACACGTAAAACATTTTGTTGTTTTTACAATAAGAAAAAAGAGAAGGTAATATTTTTTGTAAACTTTGTTTATAAATTTTTACGAATTATAATATAGCTTACCAATAAAATACTTACGAGTGAAATCTTACTAGTAAGACAGAATAATTTATACATTTGTTAAAAAAAAATTATTACCAATATACTCCTCTAAGAAAAATCCCTTTAGGTATATATACAAAAATATAATTTTAGCTTATTTTTATACTATTCTAAAAATATTCAAAGAAATAAAAACTGTATCCCTTTCGAAAATTATCTATCCAAAAAAATTTATCAGCACCATCTAGATAACATTCATCACATTAAAATCACTTCACTCACACTCACTTATAATCAATTTATCTAAATGCATATTTTAAAACATAAATCAATTCATTCACTTACTCACTAACTTTTAATCAAAACTACAATATCAAATTCATATAAAAACTCTAATTCCAAACATACAGTAAGTCAATTTGCATGAGACAGACCAGAAGAAATAATCAAAAAGAATAGAAAATCACTGAAAGGAAAGATTTGATAGTGTTCTGAAAAACTGCATTGTCATCCAAATGAGTTTTTTTTTTTTACCCTTTTTTAGGTATGTTCCTCTTTTTAAAATAGCTCGTAGAAACAGCAAATAACCACGAAATTTTGGTATCCATACAAGTTGGACAGAGGGTAGATCAGGAAATTCACATCTTTTTAATACCACTATAGCACCAAATTCTAAGCTCCGCCAGAGCAAACATGCAAGGAAATGTTATTTTTGGGTGATTTCTGGAATCCTGCCACCACCATGGTAAAATTCCTTACACCGCCATTTGGCAACACTGCTTCGTACTTTATACATCAAAAGATTTAAACTCCAAAATATACACTATCACGGAGAGGGAAATATGTAATATTATATAATAAGCTTCACATGCTAATCTAGAACTTGCTCTGTTCTATCAGTATTAAGATAACGGATGCACTTCTGGCTAATCTTCTTCCATCATCTCATCTGCAACACGACTGCTGCATGGAGTATGTATATCTTAGCTTTTAACAAAAAGAACCAAATGGTAATCAAATTCATTTGCAAATGATCGTGTGGCCTATTCAACAACATTTTCTCTTAATCTCAAATAAACAATGAACTTTCTCACCCTAATTTATTAGACTTGTTGCACTTTCCAATCTGATTTATGTAATTAAGCATATTACACCCTCGTTTAAAATTTTCTATGGCCATATTATCTTTTTTATTCAAATTAAACTTTATTTAAAAATAATTAACATAAATTGTCAGAAAATATCCTTCTCTTGTTTCTCCCTCTTCATCGCTACATTATCTTTCTAGAAATTCCAGCAGAATGGAGTGCTTGCTTCATTCATTTAATCTATAACTTTTCAAGCTTCTAAGGATGAAGGGCTTTGAAAATAATAGATTAGACAAATGCAAGATAAAACTCAGGAAGACGGCACACCTTCCACTTGAATATAAAATAATATGTTGTGTATTAAGCTAATACAGAGAGTTACAATATATAGAGACCTTAATGGGCTTAAGTGAGAAGCCCAGACCTAATACAAAATTGAATAGGAAAAGAATACTTACAGATAGGAAGGTAATCTATACAAGTCTATTCAAATCCATATATCTAATATTTCCTATTCTAACACTCCCCCTCAAGTTGGTGCGTATATATTGTGAGCACCAAGCTTGCTACAAATGTATTCAACCCGGGGACCTCTAAGAGCTTTAGTGAAGACATCCGCTAGTTGATCATTAGAGTGGACAAAGGCTGTTTTGATTTCTCCTGACTCAATCCTTTCTCGAATGAAGTGACAATCAATCTCTATATGTTTGGTTCTCTCATGAAATACAAGATTAGAGGATATATGTAGCGCAGCTTGATTATCACAAATGAGTGTCATGGGTTGTTTCTGTTCATAAAGATGAAGCTCCTGAATCAACTGCTTTAACCAGATTAACTCACAGGTAGCAACTGCCATTGCACGATACTCAGCTTCTGCACTAGATCGAGCAACAACAAGTTGTTTCTTGCTCTTCCAAGAAATTAAGTTTCCTCCAAAGAAGACACAATAACAGGAAGTAGAATGACTGGTGAGGGTGATCCTGCCCAATCAGCATCTGAATAACCACAAATTTTTGTATTTCCCTGATCCGAATACAACAAACCTTTTCCTGGTGCTCCTTTGATGTATCGGAGGATCCTCACAGCAGCATCCCAATGAGAATCACAAGGGGAATCAAGGAAATGACTAGCCGTACTAACAGCGAAAGAAATGTCTGGCCTAGTCACAGTAAGATAATTGAGCTTCCCAATTAGTCTCCGATAACGACCAGGATCAGATAACGGCTCCCCTTGTCCGGGCAATAACTTGACATTGGGATCCATGGGTGTATCAACTGGTTTACACCCCAACATACCAGTCTCTTCTAGGATATCTAATGCATATTTTCTTTGACAAATAGAAATGCCCTGTCTAGATTGTGCCACCTCAATTCCCAAGAAGTAACGCAGCTTCCCAAGGTCCTTTGTTTGAAATTGACTGAATAAATGCTACGAATTCCAGCTTGATCACTTCCGGTGAGAATGATGTCATCAACATAAACTAACAAATAAATGCACTTATCAGGAGATGTGATCATATAAAATACATAATGGTCAACTTTACTGCGGATTAAGCCAAACGCCTGAACAGCAGAACTGAAGTGACTGAACCATGCAAGGATTTGCGAAGACGGCACACCTTCCCAGACTCTCCCTGAGCAACAAAACCAAGTGGTTGCTCCATGTAAACTTCTTGTAAATCACCATGAAAAAAGGTATTTTTTGATGTCAAGTTGAAGGAGTGGCCGGTGACGAACAACAGCAAGAGCAAGAAACAAGCAAACCGATGCCATCTTAGCGACCGGAGAGAATGTGTCGCTATAATCAAGGCCGAAGATTTGAGTAAAACCCTTTGCAACTAAGCGTGCCTTGAGACGATCAACATGGCCATCAGGTTCAACTTTCACAGTAAAAACCCAGCGACAACCAACTACAGACTTCTCTGGAGGAGCAGAAGCAAGGTCCCAAGTGCCATTGGAATGAAGTGCAGTCATCTCATCAAGCATCGCTTGGCACCACCCTGGATGGGAAAGTGCTTCACCTGTGGTCTTAGGAATAGAAATAGAGGAAATACTAGAAACAAAGGTGAAATGAGGAGGAGAAAGATGGTCATAGCTCAAAAAAGTATAAAGAGGATAAGGGTTACGAGTAGTACGTGTACCTTTTCTATGAGCAATGGGAAGAGCCTCTGGTGAAGGAGCCCGAGGGGAAGAATCAATAGCAGGGGGCGATGAATCAACAAGAGTCGAGTCGACAAGAGGCACAGTTTTACGACCCTGATAGGTGAAAAATGGATGGTCCTCGGGTATGGAAGCAATAGATTGCTCATCTGGAATAGAAGTACCTGTAGCTGGCAAAGACAAGTCAAGAAAAGGAACAGAAGAACATGATCAACCTGTGACAATTGAGATGGGATAGAATTAAAGGGTTGTTGATCAAGAAAAGTGACATCAGCGGAAACAAAGTAACCCTTAAGATCAGGAGAATAACAACGATAACCCTTTTGAAGACGAGAATAACCAAGAAAAATACACTAGGCTTTGGACGTTAACTTGTCCTTACCAGGAGTTAGATCATGAAAAAAATAGGTACAACCAAAGACATGTGGGGATAGAGGATAGAGAGGAACATCTGGAAGCAACAAGTTATAAGGAATGTCATTATTAAACACAGATGAAGGCATACGGTTGATAAGAAAACAAGAGGCAAGGACTGCATCGGCCCAGAAGTGAAGAGGAACATGCATGTGAATAAGAAAAGTTCGTGCAGTCTCAATGAGATACCTATTTTTACGTTCAGCTA
Organism: Gastrolobium villosum; assembly: GCA_032173675.1. NCBI lineage: Eukaryota > Viridiplantae > Streptophyta > Magnoliopsida > Fabales > Fabaceae > Gastrolobium > Gastrolobium villosum. The sequence goes on from JAVKPL010006165.1 coordinate 127,583, forward strand.
CTCCATTTTGTTGTGGAATGTGAGGACAAGTAGTTTGATGTAAAGTACCCTGTGTGGCTAAGAAATTAGAAAAGTCAAGAGAAACATATTCCTTAGCATTATCACTACGTAAAATACGAATAGAAGCACCAAGTTGAGTATGAATCTCAACAGAAAATTTTTGATAAATAAAAAATAGCTCAAAATGGTTTTTCATTAAATAAATACAAGTACACCGTGAAAAATCATCAATAAAGGTAACAAAATACCGAAACCCTAAAACAGACACACTACGACTTGGACCCCAAATATCTGAATGAATAGTTGAAAAAGGACCATCAGCTCGTTTATTGACTCGATTAGCAAAAGAGCGTATGTGCTTCCCTTGCTGACAGGAATGACAATCTAAAGTCTGAAGACCGGATAAAAGAGGAGCCATCTTCTGTAATTTTGAAGGACTAGGATGACCAAGACGACTATAGATGAGTTGTGGAGATTCTGTGAGAGAACAACCAACTGAAGGACTCGGCACAACCACGTATAATAGACCCCGTGACTCACGGCCCACTCCAATCATCTTCCTCATACCCGGATCCTGCACAGAAACAGAATGGTTTGAGAAGGTAACAATACAATTAAGAGAGTTGATCAATTTACTAACAGAGATTAAGTTATAAGGGATGTCAGGAATGTAATAGACAGATGCAAGGTCAAAGAGGAGGTTGGACAGATTTGTCCAATCCCATGAACAGGGGCTTTAGTGCCATCAGCAAGAATAAAGGAGGGTAAATTATCAGACAAATTTGTCCAATCCCATGAACAGGGGCTTTAGTGCCATCAGCAAGAGTAAAGAAGGGTAAATTATCAGAATATGTAAGAGATGAAAAGAGTTCCTTATTACCACAAAGGTGATCAGTAGCACCTGAGACAAATATCCAAGGACCATGTGATGCAGAATGAGAAACACAAGCAACGAGATTACCAGTTTCTGAAGCAGAGGGCTGAGATTGAGGAGATGCCTTCCTGAGAAGGGTCTGGAGTGCTGCATAGTCTTCAGAGGAGAGAGACTGTACCAGTTGAAGCAGTATCCGATTGAGCTATATTAGCATCATGAGAGGATCGCGGGTGAGGATACTTGGTGTAGCAACGTTGCTCGTAATGACCGAGTTGCTGACAATAATACAGCGAGGTCGCTGACCACGTCCTCCTGAGCCACGTCCTCCTTGGCCTCTACCACGACCACGACCACCTCCAATGTTCCCGCAAAAGTCAGTAAAGGAAACTAGAGCAGTGGAATCAACGACAGAAGATGATGCAGGAGCAGATTTCTTATGAAGGTTGAGAAGAAGTTGATACGTCATTGATAGATCAGGATCCCCACTGGTCAAGATAGTATCCCGGACATTATCATATTCTTCGGGAAGACCAGAAAGTGTGGCAACCATAAAAAGACGTTCCACCTGTTTCCGATATGCAGAAGCATCAGTGGGGTAGGGCAGCATATCCAAATATGCCTGCATCAGAGATCGACTTTTGCCAACATATGTCTCCATCCGAGTGTCAGATGATTTGCGCAGATCCATAAACTGAGACATGATGGAATAGAGCTGTTGAACATCATTGGTGTAGAGGTGTTTTGCTTCCTCTCACACTTCATTGCAGGTTTGAAAAGAATAGAAAATATCCAAGACGACTGGATCAATACACTGCCAAAGGATACTCAGAAACTGGTTGTCAATTCTATCCCAATCAGATTTTCCCTCCTTAGGAATATCAGTAGATTTAGTTGTGAGATGGTTCCCATGTCCCTGTTCAAAGAACCAAACTCGAACAGAGGTGGCCCAATTCTTGTAATTAGTAAAACCCTTCAGTTTTGAAGAGGTAATGGGCCCAACATTGGTGGAGATGACATTAGGAAAACTTTTGGCAGGACGAGAAGGAGAACTGATCTCCGAGTGAACAGGAGACGATTCTGCCATTATAATAAATCACAAGGATGTACAACCAAGAGAATAGAAACTAACCTGATCGCAAATCAAGAAGAGGTGCGCACAAAAAGTGAGACCCACAAAGAACCAACCACAAATCTGTAAAGAGGAGAAGAAGGCGAGCCTTTCTGTCCAAGAAAGTCCGGAAAACTCCACCAGAACAGTGCACACGCGTCGGCAGAAGGTGGCGCGTGAGCACCACGCGCAGAGGAGATGGTGGCGGGTGAGGGCTGCGTTGGTTGTCGGACCTCCACAGAACTGGTCGCAGGGAGGAGAGGGTCTTGATCACGGGTGGTTTGGTTCAAAAACTCGCTGGAAAACTTCTCCGACGGCCTGAACAACGCTGGACGGTGGTTCTGGTGGCTGTCGGAGGTGCTGACGCGTTCGGAAATTATTCCGAAGAAGCTTACAGCCCTATATGGCTTGCCGGAAGGACGCACGGCAAAGAAAAGAGGATTCCTAAGCAGTGGGCTTAGGTTTTAAAGCGAGAACGAAGTTTTAAGTGAAAGCGAGGGTCCCCAGAACAAAAGAGCTCTGGTACCAACTTGAATAAAATAATATGTTGTGTATTAAGCTAATACAGAGAGTTACAATATATAGAGACCCTAATGGGCTTAAGTGAGAAGCCCAACCTAATACAAAACTGAATAGGAAAAGAATATTTATAGATAGGAAGGTAATCTATACAAATCTAATCAAATCCATACATCTAATATTTCCCATTCTAACAAAAACAAACTCAAACCAAATTCTGTTTTTGTTAAAAGCTCTGTTGAATGAGATTAATTTAAGATTACAAGCAAGCACTGTGAGGGAAAATGAGAAAAATAGGAAAACAATACTTACGACAATTTGTTGATTTTATTTAAAGGGCCGACCCAGTTCAAATACCCACTTCGTGAGTGTCTGCGGAAGGGAATACTCTAAGCAGCCTTTCCCCTGCTTTTTGCAGAGAGTCTGATTCGAACCCGCGACCTGACACACCACGGCAAGCAAGCTTACCGCTGAGCCAAGCCGGCCCTTCTGTTGATTTTATTTAATATAAAAGAAAAAATTGCATTGGAAAATGTGATATGTTTATTACATAAATAAGAGTAGAAAGTGCAGCTAGGCTGGTAAGTTAGGGTGGAAAAGTGCATCTGATCCTAAAATAAAACAGTTGAGTATCCAATTAATACGAATAGAATTGAACTTTTACATTAATTAATTGTTGAGGTCAAACATCCACCTATATTAAATGATGAATCTGTATTTATAAGACTATAATCAGGTCCTTGGCCTTGGCTTACACAGGCCTAACTACTAAATTAACCCTCAAGCTGATGGGGAAGCTCAATCTCACATATAGTCAGCATTTACTATTCAGCTTTAAAAAAAATAGGGGAAGGTTATGTTTACAAACTTTTTGTTTACAAACTCTTACAAACTACACTATATACCCTATGAAGTACACTCATTTGAGAATGTATTCCCCAGAATACATAGTGTGAGTTTGCAAGAGTTTATAAACAAAAAGTTTGTAAATATAATATATCCCAAAAAAATATATATAACTCTCACCTCATATGGGCAGTTAAGTTACAGTTCATTGAACTAGGCTTCTCATCTTCATCAGGATCAGAATCAAAATCTTCACCACTCCATATGCGACGTTTTTGTCTTCTATCCATGTCCTCCTCTTCCTGAATCCGATCACTGAATAATATTAAAAAAAAAAATATGGCGGAGGGACAATATCTGCAACTAGTTTAAGTACCAACCTCTTCTGGAACTTCTATGGTTGATGGGGTTGTCTGAAAAGGTGCACTGGGTGCGTGGGGAAGTCTGGAAAGCTGTTCTAGTAATGTATTCCTGGAAAATCAATTTAAATAATCCATTTTAATCACAGTGAGCTCCAAGCAAATCCTAGCAATTATCAATAGAAGCATACAGAAAATCCATCAATGAAACATTTAACTGTTACCATACATACAAAGCTCAATCTTAAACTAGCAGAATAACATTTGTTTTAATTTTTTTAGTCTTTAGGGAGCTAGCATTTACTTGCTAAGGGGAGGGGGTTTTTTTTTTTTTTTTTTTTTTGGAGATAAGGGGAGGGGTTTTTAAAGCTGGTTTCCCATCTTCAATGGGAGTCAGGTCTTAGCTATTGCTCAAGTGGCAGTGAACTACATTTACATCTAATATGATTTGTGTCTATATTGAAATTTCATGCTGGAAAGCTCCACGTTAGCTTGTTGGCTGAGATGAAAGGGCACTTGCATATGGATCATAATCTAAAGTTGTTGTAAGTTGTCACCACCTTCCAATGTAACCCACTCCCCAACATACACACGGAGACTTATAAGGGCGCTATATATGTGAGAAAATGGATGCTTTAATTCTGCTCGTGCTCAGTCCCAGGCCTCTGGCACATAGTGAGACACAACTTGCCATGATGGCTTTATATATTTGAAGTCTAGAACAATATCACATGCCTTCACAACCAACACGATCCCAAAATGGAAAGGGTTATCTTTCATGCATAAACTATTGCTTGTTCATGCAAATGCAATCATAGTTATCAAATGTGGATTGCGGCCAACCTGAAAACACAATAATGCTATATTGGGTTGCGATATAACAATATAAATCTAAATATACCACACACGTAAATACTAAAAAATAAAGACATTCATTCAGACATTCATAATTAAAATAAAGCCCCTATTATTCTCTTTCTAAATTCCAAAATAGAATTTGAGACCCAAAAAAAATGACAGAAATAGGCTTCCTATCTATAATATCATCAATCATCAAAGCACTATCCCTCCATTTCTAAGTGACTATCAGACCAAGTAACAACAACAGAAAGATCACTCATCATGTTATAGTTTGTTATTCTAATATTTCCCTATTTTCTAATTGTCATTTTCAATTCTGATCTTTTGTCAAAGTTTGTTATTTTTGTAAGAACTCACTAGGGGTATATCTATGATAAGTTGGTAGTGAAAGATAACGGACGAAAAGTCCAAACTGATGAACCCTACCTTTTTGCACTACAATTGATGAATCTTATACAAGTTTTGATGATGCAAATGGACATGCAATTGAAGAGGCAAATGGACTACAAAAGAAATATAAATGCACCTACTCATCCAAGCCAAGGGAATGAAGGAATTTGGCCAGGAACATAAACATAGCCATCAAGAGGAGACATAGGGTTTGCTTGAATTTTCTTTTAGAATCATGTTAACAATTCTTGTGTGGTTGAACTTTGATATCTTGAAGCATATCACACACTCACAAAGTTTTTCTAAAGAAAAACCCAGGTTTTGTGAAGAAAAACATCATTAGACAACAACCTAGTACAAAACAAAACGTTGTCCTAGGATGTAATGCACAAATCAAATTTTGCCTAAGCTTAGAGGAGTTGAATGGTATAGGTTATATAACAATTGCAAAACCCTAAAAAGACTTATAAGGTTTAAGATTTCAAAACCTAGGCTTTTACCTTTGAACATGTCTTGTTTTCCATGTCACCTTTGTCTTAACCAACTTCAACTACCCCAACTTCTTCACATGGCTGCACATGCACTTGTTCCCCTCTTAAATACACGGCCAAACAATCTCTAACCACCTTACCAACTTCCAAATTCATCTTGACCATTAGATTAATCCAAAGGTTGAGAAGTAAGTTGAAGTAATAATCAAGTAAGGTGAGCTCTTGAATTAGTTACTCTAGAACCAAGATTTGTTAGCTTTATAAGGAGGATTTTCGGTTGAGCCTCTCATTATTCAGAATTCACAAAAAGCATTCAAGAGATTATAGAGAGAAAAGCTCCAAGAAAATGAGAGAAAACAAGAGAAAGCAAGAGAAAAAGTGAGAGTTTTTCAAGAAACTCATAGATCTAAGATCTACATCAACTTGCAACTTAAACGGTTAAACCCTTGAAGATTAGATCTTTGTTGATCACTACACATGCTTCAAGGTTTCGAAGTTTGTTGCAAAACAAGGATTGATAGGGCTTTGTATTGCTTGTTCCAAAAGGTGCACAATTTCCTATCTCAAAACCTTCTATCTTGATTTGTTGTTCTTGACAGAATTGCATGCTTTGATAGAATTTTTCCAATTAATTCTGTATTGATTGATATTCAGCCAAGGGCTGGATTTGTTGATGTGCTTGGCTTTGGAGAAGGCCAAGTGGGTAAGACCTTGTGTGGTTCTTGACTAAGATCACTAAGGCATCAAGTTTTTAAGGTTTTGCTAGTTTTCGGCCAAGGAGGAAAAAGCTAGTGTTGTGGGTTGTTGATTGGTGAATCTTAACCCTAGTGATCATATCTTGGATAAGGTATTGATTGCATACTTGATTTGGTCTTGGAGAAGATCAAGTTCAAGAGTTGATTGTGGTCTTTATTTTGAAGGTGTTCAAAGTTCAAGATTGTTGATTGGATTGGTGAATCCATTTTGTTTGCAACCTTTATTGTTCTTGGATATTCACTATAATTACAAGTTAATAAAGGTGCCCTAGAATCCTTGGTTAAGGCTAGGAGTGGATGTAGACAATTTGAGGAATCAAATTGCTGAACCACTAAAAAGATCCTTGTGTGAATCTCTCTAACTCTTATCCTCTCAATTGTTCTTCAATATCTTGATATATTGGACTGTTTAATCACATAAAGAACAAATATTGGAAGGACATAGTGCTACTATTCATTAGGACCATTGCAAGGAGATTTCATAAGGACTACAAACAAGAATCAACATAAAAATCAACTTAACCTAGAATTTGACCTAATTCATTACACTCTTCATAGCTTCGGCCAATACTGATTTAAATACCTAGAGTTGTTCTAAATTTTTGTTTGTGATTGATTTACTTTGTGTTTGATATTATAAGACCATAGCAAAAGAAGAAATTGATTTGGATTTTGTTTGATAAGAAAATCAAGAATTAGGGTTTTTAAGAACACATTTTGACCTAATTTGTGTGTCTTTGTACAATCTTGTGAAATTCTTTTGATTCCTATTAATCTTGATATATTGATCATATAACATCATATTTGACCCCTGGACATTGTATTTGACGTGCATATTGGGTTGAATCTTGATCATTTGGTTGATTGGAACATAGAAAGAAAAACTAAGTTGAAATTGACCTAGTTAAACCCTAAGTCTTGCATTCGGCAAAAAGGAATTTAATTACTATGCATTCTGTTTTTGTGAAAACATTTACACTGTATTAAAGATCATATCACAGAGGTTTAGTGTATAAAATTTCAAAAGATTTGAAGTTGATTTGATTAGTCAATCACCTAATCCTAGTTTCGGTTCTTAGGTTAAAAAGTGTAACATTTGTTGAACATAAAATAAACTAAGGTACATTCTACATAATTCTTGTAAACACTTGATCTTTGGAGAGTTTGTTTTGCAAGATAGGATTGTAGAAGACCATCAAGGACAAGGGCAAAAGACTTCCGCATTCACTCAAAAGAAAGGAGAAGATGCAAAAAGCTCAAAGGAAAGGAAAAGGAGTACTTCACAACACTTAGAATATTTTTTGATTAATATTGTTTTGATTAGTTGATATCAAGGTGTTGTAAAAGGACTGTTCATAACTTTTATATTTCTTATCACTTCCTATCCTACACTAGTTGAGTAAGAAAATATCTAGGGGACGACTAGAAATTTGATAACTCTATTCACCCCCACCCCCCTTCTTCAAGAGTTACTTGTACTTAACTAGACCTAAGGCCACTTGTCCAACACAAAATTCTCTCTTCTCCTTCCCAGTTTTTGCCTTTTTCTCTTGGCTATTACTCTTCTCCCCCATGTTCTTCTTTTCCTTTCTAATCTCATAATTTTAGCACTACAATATCCATGCATCAGCTTATAGCAAAAAGCAAGAGAATGTCAGAATCGACGCCTGTTAAGAGACGAGAGAGAGTGTGCGCTAAGGGTTTCATACTATAACCCGGTTAAAGAACAAAAGACACATGAAAAATAACAGTTACAAATTAAAAACAAGGGCAAACTTGAAATTCCAATGTTGTTTCCCTGTTGCGGCACAATTGCGTGCCCGCAACTGTAGCCAGATTGCGGGGAATTGATAACCCTAAATGCAATATTCATAGGATTCTGGAAAGTCCAAACATCATATTTGTAGAAAGGATGTGACTTAGCTGTAGAAATATATAGAGCATCTGAGTAGTTACATTCATAATTATTTATTGACAGTATTTTTTTCCATTATTATGATCAAAATATTGAAATCAGAATTATCAATTGTAATTCAACCAAAAGCAATTCATATAAAAATCACCTAGTTTTTTCCATATCCTTGGGTGTGTTTAGGTTCTCCATGTTGTACGGCTTGACATGAAGAGTATAGTCTGGGCCATAATATTCATAATATTCATTGTAAGGCAACTTATTATCAGGCTCCACTCCTACTGCTACTGCTGTCTAAAACAAAGAAAGAGTAAGATAGTAATCAATAAGAAACATTAGATCATCACCAAAATGCACTATTCATAATCCTGCGCAAGTAGAGAAAGAAAGAAACCTCATAACACCAACAACGAGCAACATTCATAAGTGTATATCCTCCCCCACCCAAGACCATTAGAGGAACATTGAAAGATCTAAGGAAACGAAGGCAATCTGCATGACCCTTCACAGACAAGTTGAAGCAACCCAACCTGTCACCAGACAAGGAATCAGCTCCGCATTGAAGAACAACTGCATCAGGTTGATAAACGTCCATGACTTTTTGAATGATGGGTCGAAAAAGGGCATTAAAATTCTCATCATCCATTCCATCATTCAGTGGGACATTTAGAGCATAATTCTTTCCGGGTCCGTTCCCAGTGTTTTTAATGTGCCCCGTTCCAGGGAAAAAATCCCCAAACTTATGAAATGACACTGTCATCACTCTATCAGTAGTGTAAAATGCCTCCTCAACGCCATCTCCATGGTGAACATCAATATCAACATACAACACACGCTGGCCAGCAAAATAGTATTAGATAGTGTGAACAATATATTCAGTAAAAGAAGAAAAGACCTGTGATAAAAATAGCAACAAAAAAAAACACTAATATTACAAGTAACAGAGAGGCATTTTTTGTACAAGCACTAAGTGGAAACATAATTTGATTCGCCAAAACAAAAACAAGAAGATAAAACGATATCAGGAGTAATCTACCTCATAACTTTGATGAAAAGCTTAACAGGCATCGAATAAATTAGGTAATCGTATTCTTGTTCATTACAGAAGTTATTTTTCGTGGAATCAAAATAGGAAAGGAATGGTCACACTCATTCCAATTCGAATGTCTCAGTTCCATTTTGTTTGTATGTTTTGGCATAAGAAATCAAACATTAAAATAGAACCATGACTATGACTTAGTTCAAAATTGAACCGATTTTGGGGACCAACACTAGCCACGAACGAAGAAAAACATCATTGAATACAAACTAGAAATGAAACAAGGGTGACTTCAAAGCATAGCAAAACAAAACAAAAAAAATGCCTAATAAAATTCTGAGAGTATTGAGAAAAGAGAAAAGAAAATGGAAAAATACCCTGTGAACTTTGAGAAGCTCGATAATACCGAGAACAATGTCATTCACGTAGCAAAAGCCAGAGGCTTCCGCTTTCTTAGCATGGTGCAAGCCGCCAGCCCAATTGATGGCGATATCAGCGTCGGAGCGGTTGAGCCAGACGGCGGCACCGATGGAGCCTCCGGCGGAGGCCTGGCAGAAATCGAAGATGCCGTCAAAGACGGGACAGTCCTCGCCTACGTTGAAGCGCCTCAGCTGGCGGTAGTGGGAGTGTGTGTTCGCGGAGAGGATCTCCGGGGAGACGGTGGACAGGAATTTGACGTAGTCTTCGGAGTGGAAGCGGCGGATGTCTTCGGGAGCGGCGGGGAGAGGACGGTTCATCTGCATGCGGCGGTGGAGGGAGTAATGGACGATGAGATTGTGGGCCATACGTATACGCTGCGGTTTCATTGGGTGACCCTGACCGTAGAAGTAATCTCCGATGTTGGGTTCGTAAAAGTAGGTAACCCTACGGTTCTTTGCGTCTGAACCCACCGAGGGTAGCGATGCACCACCCTCTGCCATTTCACCGCTACCGATGCTTCCAATTCAGATTCAATAAACCAAACCCTTCTTTTCCCTCCCTCTCTCAGTTTCTCTGTCTATAGTATAGTCCGTGCATACCCCAAATTTTAAAATTTATACTATACGATACACTGAGGTATAAGTGGATCTAGTTTTAGCGACATTTACCATACTGCCATCTTTAATCATAAAATATATTTAAATGTCATAAATTTCAAATATTTTTTCAAAGTGGCACGCCGAGTCGCTAAATAATGTAGCGACTATGAACGGGACATATGACTCATTTTTAATGATTTTAAGGGCATGTTTGGTGTATAGTATAGTTAAGGCCTGATAGTATAAGATCTGATTAAATTTTAATATTATTTAATATTTGATATGATATTGTATAAGATAATATCCTATAATATTTTAAAAATTAATATATTAAAAAAAATTAATATATAAATATTGAAATGATATAGTAGTTCTTGGGAATTGTACTTGTAAGTAATATTAATACATCAACTCCTTATCTGGCCTAATCCACCACTCCTAGGCCGGATTAAGTTATACATCATTTTGATGTATTAAGGTATCACTCTGTATAATCTTATATTATACGATGGTCACACCAAACAACTGAAATGTCATAACATATAGTATAAGCTTATACTATCAAGCCTTATACATCACACCAAACAGGCCCTAAAAGCTTGCCTACACCATATAGCGACTTTGATATGAATATGATATGTATCAGTTATTTGGCCATAGTCACTAAATAATGTAACAACTTAAGCCATCTAAAAACTTTTTTATATGTCACTGGACTAAAGTCGCTACCTAAGCAAGTGAAATGGGTGTGAGTAGGGGTGGTAAATGAACCAGATGTCTTTGGCTTGGCTTGGCTCGTGAAGACCTGAGCTTATATGTCTAAAATTGGTTGTTGAAACAAGACTTGAAATTGTATAAAAGCTCGTTTAATAAAAAGGCTTTAGGCTCCAATTCAAAAGCTCAGCCTTAGAGCCTTTCAGGCTAGCTAGTATATTAATTTTTATTTTTATTTTATATTTTTTATACTACTTGTAATAGTTTTTTTCTCTTCGCAATCCATTTCACCCTATTTTACTGGTTAAACATGAATTCTGAATAATTTTGTTCTATATTATGTTGTTTGGATGTACATTAAATTTATGAATATTTACGAAATTACTAGTGCTAGTGATTACATATTTTATTTGGATAAATTTTTGTTGTCTTATTTTTTTCAAACAGGTTAAACCAGGATTTTATTTCTTGTAAATAAATCAGGCCACGGGCTGATAATTATATTCATAACAAGTAACATGTTTGGTCAGACTAACACATTTAAATACAGACATAGCCTTTTAATACCAAAGTTCGGCTCGGCCCGGCCCGTTAACACCCATAGGTGTGAATTAACGGTGCCCAAAGTAACTACATAGTGTAGCTACTTTGGTCCAATAGCTACCAGGTCTCAAAACAAGCTAAAAGAAAATCCGAAAAACTGCTACTAGGCCAAAGTTGCTACAACATGTAGCAACTTTGGCCAAAAGAAGGTGTCACATGTCAAAACCAGCCCAACACATGGGTTTTCCAGGCTTCAGTGGCAACTGAAAATGCGCCACATGGTCAGTATATTATTGCTACATTACCTAGCGACTTCAGTGTCATGGCAGATTGGAAAAATATATTGAATTTATGGCATTCGGGTATTTTTAATTGTTAAACGTAGTATACAGTCAATGTCCCTCTGGTTTTAATCTAGATGCTAGTAAAATATTTTGAGTTTGGTCTTACTTCTTAAGAGTGTATTGAATTAGGATTTTAAAAGGTTATTTTGAGATAAAAAATCTTATAGATTTTAAAAAATTATATAGAATTTTAATGACTTTAAAGACTTTTTTACGATCAAGATTTTATAAAATTGAATTTTAAAGGATTTTAATAGAATTTATAAGATTTGAAAGGACAATATAGATTTATAAGATTTTAAAAAATCATTTGAATTTTTAACAAATATTCAAAATTACAAGAGTTAATAAAAAATAACAAAGAAATGCAATGATATTAATAAAAAAAGTAAAACCTAATATAATTTTCTAATTCAATAGCTCAATATCTTACTAAGCAGCAGCTCTCCATCTATCTATATAAGCCCTCCACGCATTAACAAATGAAAACTAATCTTCTTTATTTGATATCAGAGATATACATATATGATTATAAGACCCACAACTTTTTTTAATTAAAATAATTCGAAATTTGCATGTAGAACCTAGAGCTCATGATAAAATTTCGTTTGGAATTTTTTTCTATTGATCTTGGAAACCTTGGGTTTTTTGCTCTACGTTATGAGAGTTTTGTAACCATATATCATATGCATGTTTTCATTACGTATTCCAAGAAAAAATTTCAGTATGAATTTATGAGTTTTATTACATGAAAGTTTAGAAATTTTCTCAAATTATTTTCAATCAATACATTAAAACCTTAAACTACTTTGGGGCTTTTGAAAAATAAGTTTTTTGTGAACTATTGACACAAAGAATATTTCAAATCATTTCCTATAGCGAAAGAATTTCGTTCATGAATGTATTGTTATGAAATGTAGAGTTCATATTATAAAAATTTCAATCTTTCTTTGAATTGATCTGGTTTTATTGATGTAAAACGAGAATTATTTTGGGAATTTTTGTTCCCATGTTGTTTTACCACTATTTTATGTTATTTTTAATACAAAAATTACACATTTTTGTGCCAAGAAAAATCGTGACTCATAGTTTGAAAAATTATTTTTTAAACTTACAAAAGCTCTTAAAAATCTCTCAAGAATCTGTTATTTTTTTAGCTTTGACGGAGCTCCCAAAGGAAGAAGAAGCATTGTAATAGAGAAATATCATAAAAATTCTATGGGTTATGGTAAGATTATGAGAGAGACATCTTATTTATACTTCTCACTAAAAAAATTCACGGAATCCATACCAATAGAAAATCCACTAAAATTTTCAGGTTTGCGAATACCAACAAGATTGTTTTTTCATTGTTTAAAATCATGTTGAATATCACCGAATTTGGACGGACTCTAAAATAATCTTTTAAAATCATAATCAAATACCACGTGACTTTTTTTCAATTTTTTATAATCCTAATTGAATATCAATGTTAAAGTATAATATAAACCATTAAAAAGACCCTCACCCATAATCTTAAGGTTTTGCGTTGAATTGGTTCTTAGCATGATATCAGAGTTTTAGTGACCACAAGATCACAAGTTCGATCTTCACTGCTCCTACTTGTGGAATTAAATAGGAACAGTGACCATTTTGCCACGCCTGGCAAAAAAATTTACCAGACTGCCACGCCAACAACACATTTTCCCAAAATGCCACGCGACATATTTCGCTACATTGTGTAGCGAAATATGTTTGCATATAATTCGCTACACAGTGTAGCGAATTATGCTTGGATTCTGCCTTCTTGACACGTGTCATTTTTGCTAACTGTACAGCCTGACATGGCATATTTCCTACACTGTGTAGCTAATTATATGCAAACATATTTCACTAAACAGTGTAGCGAAATATGCCGCGTGGCATTTTGGAAAAATTTACTACTGGCGTGGCAGTCTGGTAAACTTTTTTGCCAGGTATGGCAAAATGGTCACTCTCCCAATTAAATAAGCATAAGGTAGACCATAAAAATTGGTCCTATGCAATATCTGTGCTTCAAGGTCAAAGAGCTCTTGAATGAGGAGATGTGTTAGAGAATAATATAAACATTTAAAGAGGCACTCCCCAATATCTTAAGATTTGGGTTGAATTGGTTCTTAATAACCAATGAAATTTTTTGTCCAAAACAATTCATTAAAATCCTTTAAAATCTCAATCTAATACAACCCCTTAATATTGTGCAAATTAAAATATTGGTCTAGCCTAACTTGATAAGGACAAGGTCCGGGCCTAATCTGCTTGCTATCAAGCCTACTATAATGATATATTATAATTTAAGATTTTTTTATAATAAAGTACAAATTATTAAAATTTCTTGTAGCTAATGAATTTTAATTTTAATTTAAAGTTAGTGAGACTAATAAAACTATTTACATCTCTAGATCCTAAAATATAAAATGCAATTGAGCCGATGTAAACTACACGCCACAAATTTTTAAGATAGGTGATATATTCTTACAATGAAATAATGCATGTCATTCTTTGAATTTGATGTGAAAATTAAAATTAAATAACTTGATACCAAAAAAAGCCTCATATTGTTCTAGGAGAAATAAAAATAGCAGTATATAAAAAAAATCGCAAACCGTTAAAAACTATAATAATGAGTCGTCTTGGACGTAATATAAGTTTAATATTGTAATAACCCATATTTTTATTAACTTAAACCTTATGCCTTTAGTTAATTGAGAAACTCAAACTTTTAAGTTTTGAGGACGAAACTTCTTTTAAGGAAGGTAGAATTTAATATCCCAGGAAAATGATAGTAATTTATAATACAATAAATTAATAATAGTAATAAATTATAAATTAGTAATAATAATAATGGATGATAAATTGTGATTATTTGATTGATTATTATGCTCTAATGTTTAATTATTTGATTGGTAATGTTTGATTGGATTAGGATGAGTTAACAAACATAAATTGTTTAGATATGATGATTCAACAAACATAAGTTGTTTAGATATGATGATTCAACAAACATAAGTTGTTTAGATATGATGAGTCAACAAACATAAATTGTTTAGATATGATGAGTCAGCATGAAGTCAGTAATGTATAAGCCCAAAACTTCAACTATAAATAGAGGCCTAACCTAACCAAACCAATTCACTCTTCAACATTTTTCCTCTACTACTACTCTCTCTCTCCTCACTCCAAAAAGTTTATTTTAATTATTTTCAATTTTTATATTTTTCTGATTATCAATCGGTTCTCTGCCCCAAATTTTTCCCTTTAGAAGTTAGCGAAAACGGAGACCAGGTAATCCTAATCCCTAGGTATTTTGAGATTATATTTTATGTGAAATTTGGTATGTGTAATCCTAATCTCTAGAGTCATATAGAATTTGTTATGATGTGACCCTAATCTCTAGAGTCATATAGAATTTGTTATGATGTAATCCTAATCTCTAGAGTCATGTAGAATTTGTTATGATGTAATCCTAATCTCTAGAGTCCTACAAAATTTGTTATGATGTAATCTTAACCTTTAGGTATTCGTACGTTATCTCTTTTATATGAAATTTGAGTGTAATCCTAATTCTTAAAGAGTCATAGGTTATATGTAATTTTGGTAGGTGTAATCTTAATCCCTAGAGAGTCAATGGTTAGCTTTATATGAATTTTTGATGTAATCTCGATGCTTAGGGCACTATAGTTATATTTCCTATTAAATTTATTAGATATGAATATTTGAATTTTTCTTTGGAAACTTTTGATATGATGATTGAATTTGGGTTTTTCTATGATATATGTTGAATATGAAAATTATGATATTATTGAAAGATTGAGTTTGGAAATTATGATATTATTGAAAGATTGAACTTGGAAATTATGATATTATCGAAAGGTTGAATTTAGAAATTACACTCTTGATTGAATTGATGTGGAAATTATGAAAACTATTTGTGATAAGATTGAATTGATTGTGTGTGATTGTAATAAATAATAGTGGGAAGATAGCTTTGGGATGGTACCTCTCAAAGTGATGAACACAACCTTGGGCTTTATGCCTCCGATATATTTATACGATGTGAACAGAGAATATCTGTTCTTCTCAAAGTGGTATCTGGCAAGGTTTCCCGGGATACTAGTAGCAACTTTGGGAAGAGGTGTCTGGCAGGATATCCGGGACACTAGGAAGATGTGAATTGATTATGGCCAATGTGATTTATTTGTGACTGGCAGGGTTTCCCGGGTCACAGGGTAGACTGACAGGGTTTCCCGGGTCTACCATGGTTCTCTTCCCACTACTCCACTAAATAAACTTAATAAAGATTATGAATGAAATTTGATTCGATGTGAATATATGTTGAAGCTGATAATTTGATGTGATTATATATGATAAATATTATATTGATATTTGATTTAATTAATGTGGAATTGATTTATCACAATTTGATTATATATATTTGATTTAATTTGTTATTAATTACATTAATTGTGTTTTGATTGGGATTACCAGCTTTGCTGATTTTTGTGTTTGTTTGACTGCAATGATCCTGTTGGGATGCGGGGGAGCAGATTTTCAGTGAAGTGGATTGCAAAGGATGAGGCTAGTTGTGGGCAGTGAGGATCACAAAGCAGACTTTTCTGGCTAGTTTATGAGATTTAAATAAATGCATAATACATATTTCCTTTATTTAAACTTTAATTTTAGTTTTGTTTTAATGTAATAAAGTTAGCCTTGCGCTTGACAACTGTACAAGCGCGGCGGTAACACTTCCCAAATTTGATTATTTTGAACTTCCACTGTTATTTATAAAAATTATTGAATTTATTTATATTATTATAAATTGTTAGAATTTGGGGTGTTACAAAATGGTATCAGAGCTTTTGGTTGCGACTAGGGTTTGCTTTTGATACTGACTCGAGGGATCAAAGATCCCTGAGTTAAATAAATACAAAAAAAAGGAAATAAAATAATAGGACATAAGATAAATAAATAAATCGAGAGAGGTGGGTAGTGAAGGGTTATTTTTCTTGTCCTTTAAATATGATTTATTTCTTTGAAATTTTGATGATTATATGTTTGGAATTATCGTGTGAATTAAAATTATTATTGATATTATTCTTTAATTTTTTTATACGCTATCTTTAGTAACTCGTTCTTATTTTAATATAAGTAATTAGCTTTCTTTTAGAATTTCTTGAATTGATTAATTTTTTTCTAGCAAATGAAAGATAATATATGCAATAAAAGTTTCTATTTGTTTAAAGAAGATATTCAATTTCGAAACTTTTTTTTTTAGCTTGGTTAAAGTTAACAATTTATTAATTTGTAATATTTTAAATTCATTGCATCATATGTGTTCTTGTTTTCTTAATTATGCATTACTCTTGGTTGTTTCCTTTTTTTAAGGGGTTTCAAAAAAATAAAAAAAATAAGTTTCGAGGACGAAACTTCTTTTAAGGAGGGTAGAATGTAATACCCCATATTTTTATTAACTTAAACCTTATGCCTTTAGTTAATTGAGAAACTCAAATTTTTAAATTTCGAGGACGAAACTTCTTTTAAGGAAGGTAGAATGTAATATCCCAGGAAAATGATAGTAATTTATAATACAATAAATTAATAATAGTAATAAATTATAAATTAGTAATAATAATAATGGATGATAAATTGTGATTATTTGATTGATTATTATGCTTTAATGTTTGATTATTTGATTGGTAATGTTTGATTGGATTAGGATGAGTTAACAAACATAAATTGTTTAGATATGATGATTCAACAAACATAAATTGTTTAGATATGATGATTCAACAAACATAAGTTGTTTAGATATGATGAGTCAACAAACATAAATTGTTTAGATATGATGAGTAAGCATGGAGTCAGTAATGTATAAGCCCAAAACTTCAACTATAAATAGAGGCCTAACCCAACCAAACCAATTCACTCTTCAACATTTCTCCTCTACTACTCTCTCTCTCTTCTCACTCCAAAAAGTTTATTTTAATTATTTTCAATTTTTATATTTTTCTGATTATCAATCAGTTCTCTGCCCCAAATTTTTCCCTTTAGAAGTTAGCGAAAACGGAGACCAGGTAATCCTAATCCCTAGATATTTTGAGATTATATTTTATGTGAAATTTGGTATGTGTAATCCTAATCTCTAGAGTCATATAGAATTTGTTATGATGTGACCATAATCTCTAGAGTCATATAGAATTTGTTATGATGTAATCCTAATCTCCAGAGTCATGTAGAATTTGTTAAGATGTAATCATAATCTCTAGAGTCCTACAGAATTTGTTATGATGTAATCTTAACCCTTAGGTATTCGTACGTTATCTTTTTTATATGAAATTTGAGTGTAATCCTAATTCTTAAAGAGTCATAGGTTATATATAATTTTGGTAGGTGTAATTCTAATTCTTAAAGAGTCATAGGTTATATGTAATTTTGGTAGGTGTAATCCTAATCCCTAGAGAGTCAAGGGTTAGCTTTATATGAATTTTTGATGTAATCTCGATGCTTAGGGCACTATAGTTATATTTCCTATTAAATTTATTAGATATGAATATTTGAATTTTTCTTTGAAAACTTTTGATATGATGATTGAATTTGGGTTTTTCTATGATATATGTTGAATATGAAAATTATGATATTATTGAAAGATTGAGTTTGGAAATTATGATATTATTGAAAGATTGAACTTGGAAATTATGATATTATCGAAAAGTTGAATTTAGAAATTACACTTTTGATTGAATTGATGTGGAAATCATGAAAACTATTTGTGATAAGATTGAATTGATTGTGTGTGATTGTAATAAATAATAGTGGGAAGATAGCTTTGCGATGGTACCTCCCAAAGTGATGAACACAACCTTGGGCTTTATGTCTCCGATATATTTATACGATGTGAACAGAGAATATCCGTTCTTCTCAAAGTGGTATCTGGCAGGGTTTCCCGGGATACTAGTAGCAACTTTGGGAAGAGGTGTCTGGCAGGATATCCGGGACACTAGGAAGATGTGAATTGATTATGGCCAATGTGCTTTATTTGGGACTGGCAGGGTTTCCCGAGTCACAGGGTAGACTGGCAGGGTTTCCCAGGTCTACCATGGTTCTCTTCCCACTACTCCACTAAATAAACTTAATAAAGATTATGAATGAAATTTGATTCGATGTGAATATATGTTGAAGATGATAATTTGATGTGATTATATATGATAAATATTATATTGATATTTGATTTAATTAATGTGGAATTGATTTATCACAATTTGATTATATATATTTGATTTAATTTGTTATTAATTACATTAATTGTGTTTTGATTGGGATTACCAGCTTTGCTGATTTTTGTGTTTGTTTGACTGCAATGATCCTGTTGGGATGCAGGGGAGCAGATTTTCAGTGAAGCGGATTGCAAAGGATGAGGCTAGTTGTGGGCAGTGAGGATCACAAAGCAGACTTTTCTGGCTAGTTTATGAGATTTAAATAAATGCATAATACATATTTCCTTTATTTAAACTTTAGTTTTAGTTTTGTTTTAATTTAATAAAGTTAGCCTTGCGCTTGACAACTGTACAAGCGCGGCGGTAACACTTCCCAAATTTGATTATTTTGAACTTCCGCTGTGTAACAGCCCGTGTTAACCCGGATTGTTAACACACTATCGTATTAAGCCACGCTTAATTAAAATGCGGAATAACTTTTTCTTTGATTCAATTATGACGTCATTAACTTAACCAATTTGATTACTTAATCATTTTCATAAAAATACTGCCTGTATGTAAATTGCAAGACAACTAACTGAATACCTCGTACATAAATATAATGTGTATATCTAGAACCGCAGGACTACAACATGCAGCCTGGGTCAAAATCCTGATACATTAATTACAACATTAAAATAAAAGGACAATAACACAATCATGTGGCATGGACAAACCCCATGCTCACCAAATAAGGCAACAATGCCCAATATCAGTCATAACATACACTTAACATAAATGAAGCAGAAAACATAACAGCAATCCACAACCAGCACGTCAGCATATCAGAATATCAGCTCAGCTCTGGCCTCCTGCCACCTGAGCCCTCAACATTACCTGATCCTGAAATAAGCGTCCCCAAACGTGGGGTGAGATCTCTAACAAGAAATCTCAGTAAGACAAGGGGTCCTCAAGGAGTCTCCACCCCAAGCTCACTTACATGTGTAATATAAGTTCTAAAAACAGTATTACAGTATAAGTTCTAAAATCATGCGATACAGCAATTAATTATGTCATGTGTGCTTTCAAATCTACTGGCCAGAGAAATGTAGGAATACGTCTATGCCTACATGAGTACATGGATACTACCTGCACCTCACCCACATGCTTCTCCATCTTATATGTACTACATACTCAGGATTACCGTCTAGGTGGACACCACATGCATATCATAATAGCTCATTACATATAAACAGCTCAACAGCATTTCCAAAATAATCAAAGCATGTAACACAGCATGCATAAACCCATCCCCATGGGACATGGTGGAACATCAAAATGGCTAAACCGATGACACGAAAGCTTACCTTGCAAGCTAGCTATCCAAGCCAAGAGTCCAACCACTCACTAGTCCACACACAACAGTATCACAATCTGATATGGACCATTATCAAGTCAATATTAATGCATCACAAGCATACAACTTAAAGACTACGCCTTTCCTTTACGTTTTACGTCTTAAGGCTTCCAACAAAGCCATAAGCCCTTAATCATGTGATTCTGACTTAGTTCATTAATTACAGAAGTTCAACTTCCTTAAACTAGGGTCCACACACACCCAATAGCTTACTGTTCATACAGTAAAGCTACTGTCTGCGCAGAACCCAGGATATCCGGATATCAGAAGGGGTATATCCGGATATGCCATATCCGGATATCACACTGGACATATCCGGATATGTCATATCCGGATACCCAGATCCCATATCCGGATATCAATATCCGGATACCATATCCGGATACTGATATCCGGATATCTGTTCGACAAATATCCGGATATCTCACGACAGAATGCAGTTTCTGCATTTCGTGAATATCCATCCCAAAGGTCCAACTTTTAACACATGTACACGTTAAAGCATGCATCTTTAGTTCATTTTAGGTTCATATACCTTATACCCTCTTGTTTACTCATTAAACATGGCCAAGACATCAACTTTAAGCATCATAAACTCATGATCATAGTGAGGTAACTTACCAAAGTTCAAAACAGAGGCAAGTTTTGCTCTTGGAGCTCTCCCAAGGTTCCTCACACTCAGCCTAAGTGGGAGCACGAAAATGGCACTTCAAGGTGGGTTCTTGCACCACAAGAAGGCACTTTGAAGCTCACAATGACTACCACAAAGTAGCCATTACTAAAGCTTCAAACTCATGCTCACTAACTACACACACACAGCTTTCTCAACTCAGAATGATGACCGCAATGCAGCCCCAAGGTTAACTCTCACCTTCACAAGTGTTTAAACAAGCATGAAAGGTGATAACTTGGCTAAAGAATGAAGAAGGAAGAAGAAGAAGAAGAAGAAGAAGAAGGAGAAGAAGGAGAAGGGTGGCAGCAGCAGCCCAAAATTCTCTACGTAGGTGGCTACAAAAATGACCTAGAAATGTGTGCAACTATTGTATAAATAGGCACAAGCCACTAATCACACAGTATTAGCCTTAATCGCAAAGTAAAAGATCTTGACCTCAAACTTCGGATTCTAGACCTAGACATTTTTCTAAGATTTGTCATATTTTTATTTTATTTTTCGGAGCACCTTTCCGGTACGCGCTTTTCCATAGCCAGTATCAGTTCTGGCATCAGATTACGTCATTTTGACTTGAAACTTGTTTTACAAGTCCTACATAATATTCTAGTAATTATCATGCATTCGTTATAATTTTCCGGGATACTTTTCCGGTACGCATTTATACCGAGTAGCAGAACCGGTATCTGCGCTTTTCTTCCGAAAGGCGACTTTCAACATTTTTACTCACTCAATATAATTATCTAAGCCCATTATTAATTATTAGGGTCAATTATGGAATTATTTCCTAATTATCCTAATTAATTCGCTAATTACCTTAATTAGCGGTGCGGGTTCTTACACGCTGTTATTTATAAAAATTATTCAATTTATTTATGTTATTATAAATTGTTAGAATTTGGGGTGTTACAAATATAACAACTAAAGAATAGGTTATTCTCCCTACTTTTCCTACCTCTCTCAACACTCACTTTTACAATATAATTTTATCCAATTCACATGATAAAATAAATCTTTTTACCCCTTTCTCTCACCCTTTCTCCCTCCTCCGCTCGCGTGCAAGATGTCCCTTTTTACAACACTCACAAAAATGTCTTCTCGAGGAGCAGTTAGAAAATTTCTTTGTTCTTGTAACGTTAACTTCAGATAAAATTCTCAAATCCATGACAAAAAGAAATGGGCCTTCAATGTGGTAATCTCTCTTTTCGTACTCTTGTATTTGATTCACCCCCAATACACAATGCCTGATTCAATAAGGTGCGTAGTTTGATTTCTTATGTCATCAAATCAAATTGCCCCTTCCTGATCAGAGCAAGGATATTGCCAGCAAAACAGCTGAGAGGAAACCTGATTTAGCAAGAAAGGGAATACCTCTTCCCATGGTTATATAATAAACATGTTTGTTCATGTTAGAAGTGATAGTGTACTTGCCCATCCTCTTCAGGGAACCATTTCTGATACACAATAACTGAATGCTCAACAACTAGTGAACCACAGAACCAGCAGGACGAGTTAATTACGTGTATATTTTCAATAGATGATGACAGAGCTCTTGAATTATTCTTCTTCTTTCACTTGTAATCTTCCTTTAGTTCAATGTATATATCTCAGTTGTAATCATACCAGGACTGTAACAAAATAATTACCATATCAATAAAATTGATTATTTTCTTTCAACAATTGCATTCTTCTCGCTGAGTCTTAATTGACCTCTTTCAGCAATACACGGTATATGTTGCCATTTGAGTATTGAAATTCAGAAGCTCTTCAAACACACCCACTATGGAAGGAACTAAGATCTAATATAAATGTATTACATAATCGCTAATCATTTACACTACAGTTATTTCATCCAACATGACTAAATATTGTCTGAACTACCATCCTGCATAAGTTATTTGATAGTTCAATCATAATATATGTATATGGCTTCAAAGTTGGAGCACTATAATACTATTGCAAAAGCAATCATCATCATATTTTTACCAATTGTTTATTATAAAATTGGAGCACTATAATTTGAAGTGACACACACTTTGCATTGCATATTCAAAAAGGAAAAATAGGGAAACAAACCCTATGATACTCAAATGTTGGGTATTCTCAACAATTAGAAACAGTAATAACAGAGTAAAAGTTACCAACCTAAGAACTACTCCGTAGGTTAAACGAATCCTTAAGTGAACAAAAGTACATTGGCATCAGACCAACCCCAATTCAGACATAAAATTACCAATAAAATAAAATAAAACATTCGGTTCAGAGACAATGTCGTAATTGCAACACCCTAATACTTGATTGAGACAACAATCAAGCAATGCCAAAAGAACAAAATGAAACAGAGAATGGAAGAGGAAAAAGAAGCATTTACTGTATGGCTGAAACAGTACGATGAAACTAAACCAGCAACTACGCCCCAAATTCTGAAGCTAACGTTACAATAAGAAAGAAATTTTCGAACTAATCCTCGAGAATAAATTTTTGCAAGGGTTGTCAAAGGGACGTCTAGGAGAGAGAAAGGGTTAAGGGTTAAAAGTATTTATTTTATCCCGTGAATCTCCATATACTTCGATGAGATTGTAACGGTATTGAGAGAGGTAGGTAAAATAAACAAAAAAATGGATAGGCAATATCCCATATTATATTATATTATCTACTAATATTATATTATATTATAGGGATAGGATATTGTGACACGTAAATAATGTTACGCAGAATGTTACAATCACATTTTAATTGTTGATTTCCGTCAATCAACAGTTATTATTTATTGCGAATTATTCAATTTGAAGGAAGAAAGGAAGGAAGAAAGAAAGAAGAAAAAGACAGAAGAGAAGAGAAAGAAACTTGCAACTATATAATACTTTCATTGAAGATTAACGAGTAATACATCAGCTTATATACATCTACAAACTGATAAACGGGTAAAGAAAAGAAAGAAAGAACTAAACAAGAACTAAGCAAGAACTGAAATAACAAACTCTAACCAATTGACAGCTAACACAAAGACTTAAAAATAAAAGGACGTGGCTGCCTATCAGCTATCCAATTCACTGGTAATAGCCCCCCTCAAGGTGGGAGATGTAGATCGAACATTCCCAGCTTGGAAACAACCTCTTTGAAAGGAGAAGGATGCAGTGATTTGGTAAAAACATCAGCTAGTTGATGATGGGTAGAAATGGGAAGTAGCCGAGTGAGACCTGAATTAATCTTCTCCCTAGTTATGTGACAATCAATTTCAATATGTTTACTCCTTTCATGAAAGCTTGGATTATGCGCAAGATACATGGCTGCTTGATTGTCACAGTAAACAGAAATAGGATTGGTTAAGGGGAGATGAAGATCCTTGAGAAGATAGGCCATCCATTGAATTCCACAAGTTGCAAAAGCAAGTGCTCGATATTTAGCTTTAGATGAACTACGAGAAACTGTGCTTTGTTTCTTTGATCTCCATGAGATCAATGAGTTACCTAAGAAGATACAAGAGCCTGTGACCGATTTTCGTGTATCAGGGCAGCATGCCCAGTCACTGTCAGAAAAAGCAGAAAGCTGAAGAGAGTTATAAGCTGGAAATAACATACCTTTTCCAGGTGAACCTTTTAGGTAACGCAAAACATGACAAACAGCAGTGTGATGATCATCCATGGGATTAGAGACAAACTGACTTAGTTGATGAACAACATGAGTGATGTCAGGCCGAGTTGTTGTCAAATACAAAAGTCTACCAACAAGTCTTCTATAAGCAGAAGGATCACAATAGGCAGTACCTTGATTTTGCTGAAGTTTAATGGAAGCATTTAGAGGAGTTGCAACTGGTTTAGCTCCTAGAAGACCAGAATCGGTTAATAGTTCCAAGGTATATTTCCTTTGGTTAAGGATCAGACCTTTAGAAGACCTTGCAACCTCCAATCCCAGAAAAAATCTGAGAGGACCAAGATCTTTAATTCTGAATTGTTGATGAAGAGCAGTCTTGACTCTCTTAATCTCTGTGGCATCATTACCAGCCAGCACAACATCATCAACATAAACCAGTAATGCTGTAAAAGAATCAGAAGATTTTCTAACAAACAATGAATGATCTGCAATGGATTGATTATACCCCAATAGTTGGAGTGATTGAGTAAGTTTGGCATTCCATTTCCTACTTGCTTGCTTCAATCCATAGAGAGATTTTTGAAGTTTGCAAGTGGCATGAGGGATTAAGGATTGAACACCAGGTGGAAGAGACATAAAAATCTCTTCATGAAGCTCACCATGTAAGAAAGCATTATCAACATCCAACTGTTCCAAGTGCCAACCCTTTGCTACAACTATAGCCAATAAGGTGCGAACTGTGGTCATCTTTACAACCGGTGAAAAGGTTTGAAAATAATCAATTCCTTCACATTGTGTATAGCCTTTAGCAACAAGGCGTGCTTTATATCTATCAACATATCCATCTGCCTTTCTTTTAATCTTGTAAACCCACTTGCAGCCTATAGGTTTCTTATGAGAAGGTAGTTCAACTATGGACCAGGTGTTATTCTTTTCCAATGCTCGAAGTTCATTCTGCATAGCTTCTTGCCAATGAGGAATATGGGCTGCTTGTTTATAGGAAGCTGGTTCTGACAAAGTGGTAATGTTACTACAAAAGCTTGTGTAAAATGGTGAACACCTAGAATAAGAAAGAACATTGGATAAAGGGTAAGGTGAACCAGAAATCAAACTTGAGGATGCATTGTCACTTGTTATACTTGATAAACCACAATGAAATTCTGTTAAATAATGAGGCTTGGACTTTGTTCTTGTGGATCTTCGAAGATGAGGTTGAACTGGAGGACAACTTGTATGTGGAGCCTGATCATGTGTAATATGATCAGAATGAACTATGGATGATGATGGATTAGTCAGATTAGAAGAATTGACAGGTAAAAGAGTTGTATCAGTAAATCCATCATAATCAATATTAGAGGACTGAATAGAAAAAGGAACATAATTTTTAGAATGATTTGATTCTATAAAAGGAAAGTGAGACTCATAAAAGAAAACATTTCGAGAAGTGGAAATGAGATTTGACTCCATATCAAGAACAACATACCCTTTTGTACCTGGTTTATAGTCAAGAAAAGTACACTTCTTGGCACGAGCCGCAAACTTTGAACGATTGTGAGTAAGAGTGGAAACAAAACATAAGCAACCAAAAACTTTTAAATGAAGAAGTGAAGGTGCAGTGCCATATAGACATTCATAGGGAGACTTATTTGTGAGGACAGGAGTGACAAGTCGATTTATGATGTAGGCAGCATGGGTTATACAATAGCACCAGTAAATTTTAGGAATCTTGGATTCAAAAAATAGAGCTCTAGCTATGTTTAACAGATGTTGATGTTTATGCTCTACAACTTCGTTTTGTTGGGGACACTCAACACAAGATGTTTGGTGGATTATGCCTTTTGAATTATAAAAATATCTCAAGAGGAAATCAGGACCATTGTCTATTCGAATCACTTTAATATTGGTATGAAATTGAGTTTCAACATAAGAAACAAAATTATATACATGTGATCGAGTAACAACTTTATTTTTCATTGGCATTACCCAAGTAAATCGAGAATGATCATCTACTATTGTCAAGAAATATCCATGATCATGAATTGAGGTGACAGCATGAGGACCCCATATATCAATGTGTATGATATCAAAAGATGACTTTGAAAAAGAAGTGCTTAAAGGGAAAGACAAGCGTTTCTGTTTGGAGTAATGACAGATGTCACAAACATCAGATTGAGAGTTACAAGAAATGAAAGGAAAATTCTTTGACATGCTATGTAATATTGAAGAAGAACAATGCCCAAATCTTCTATGCCAGATAGTAGAATCAGTTGCTATGTTATTGCAGCCTTTAACCTGGTTCTCTTTAACAGAATTCTCATTTGGTAATGTAAGTATGAACAAGTTGTTACATTGGCTAGCAATGCCAATCATCCTCCAGTTGTATTATGCATAATGGAACATGTTAGTGATCTGAAAATAACATGACAATTCAAATCACGAAGTAATTTCATGACAGAAACAAGTTTAACATAAAACTTTGGGACATAAAAAACATTTGATAACACAAGCAATGGTGATAAGTAAATGCTACCAGAATATGTGGCAAAGACTTGATCACCATTAGGTAAGCTAATTGGGATAGGATTTATTTGTTGGGGGCAAGAAAGCAACTCAAAATAGTGGGTTATATGATCAGTAGCCCATGTATCAAGGATCCATTGGAATTTATTTTTACCTGTTTTGAAGATACTGCATTAGTTTGAACAACATTAGCAGAATGAATTCCATTTTCTTGTGGCTTTTGAAGCAGTCCTAGCAAACTGTGATATTGATCTTTGGTGAAGTGAAAAGATTCATTGAGTTGATTTCTTTCTTCATCCAAGTTTCCACGATTTTCAAAGGGATCATCAGAATCACAAACAGCCAGATTTGCTCTTCTGTTCATTCTGTTTTGATAGCCTGGAGGATATCCATGTTTTTCAAAATAGGTTTCAATAGTGTGATTTGTTCTTCCACAATGAGTACACACCTTTCCTGGCATTGATCTTCCTCTCCCGTAGCTTGGATGAACTCTTCCTCTATAAGAGCTCTGACCACGACCTTGTGATTGTTCATTTGTATTCAAGAAGACCTTTACTTCTTCTTTTGTTTCAACATTAATCTGTCTCTCCTGTTGAACAATTAGAGAAAATACTCTATTTACATTTGAGAAAGGATCCATTAGCATCACCTGAGATTGAACACCAGCAAATTGATCATTAAGACCACGTAGAAAATGAATGATGTGATCCTTTTCTCTGCTGTTTCTTGCATGTGTCTGCATCATTAAGCCACAGGAACAATTGGGAATGCATTTGTATTTTGGTAACGGTTGCAGTGTATCCAACTCGTCCCAAAATGTCTTGAGCTTAGTAAAGAATTGAGTGACTGTATCAGCTCCTTGATTCAGCTTATACATGTCTTCTTGAATATCTGCAATGCGAAATGCATCAGTTTGGGAAAATCGTTCAGCAAGATCTTTCCACACATCTGATGCAACTTCCATCCATACAATCGAATGAATGATTGATTCTGCAATGGAACGATGCAACCAAGATAACACCATGTTATTGCATCTATCCCATGCCAAGAACAGAGGATCAGATTCCTCTAATGGAGATGAAATAGTTCCATCCACAAATCCCAATTTGTTCTTCGATTTTAAGGCCATCTTCATCGATCTTGCCCATGTATGATAGTTTCTGCCATAAAAAACTGGGGATACCAACACCAGTGATGGATTTTCATTTGCATGCAAGAAATATGGGTTTATCTGGTTCGTTTGAAAATCAGAAAAAGAATTAGATGGTTGAGAGGAATCCATTGCTAATAACAGAGATTTTGTGCGGAAGCTATGAGTGGTTACCAGAGCCCAAGATGAGCTCTGATACCATATTCAATTTGAAGGAAGAAAGGAAGGAAGGAAGAAAGAAGAAAGAAGAAAAGGACAGAAGAGAAGAGAAAGAAACTTGCAACTGTATAATACTTTCATTGAAGATTAACGAGTAATACATCAGCTTATATACATCTACAAACTGATATACGGGTAAAGAAAAGAAAGCAAGAACTAAACAAGAACTAAGCAAGAACTGAAATAACAAACTCTAACCAATTGACAGCTAACACAAAGACTTAAAAATAAAAGGACGTGGCTGCCTATCAGCTATCCAATTCACTAGTAATACGAATTAATAATTAATTAATGAATTTGATTTGAAAAATGATAACCGTTGATTGGCGAAAATCAACAATTAAGATGTGATCGTAACATTATGCGTAACATTATTTATGTGTCACAATATCCTATCTCTATATTATATTATATTATCTACCTATCTTTAATTTGACTGTGTTTACCTATCTCTCTCGATACCATTAGAGATAAAATAAACTCAATTCTTTCTTCTCAGCACTTAACACCAGTTCTCTCTCCTCCCACCCCCTTCGACCCCCATCATCATCGTCAAGCCTACCACTCCCTGTACATATCACTCTCCATTGTCCCAAAACTTCCGATCATGAGACCACCGTCAAACATCGGTACACCATATCACTTACCTTCATCAACACCGATTCCTCATTTCATCGACCAAATATCCTTCACCTAAAAAACCTCCACAATCGAAAACCTCACTTCCTCTATAAATAACCTGAAACCTTCACCGCTAATACCACCATCGTTTTTCCACTCATACACCGCATCACCATAGCGCATTATTTTGGTGTCACACTTCTACATTACACTTCTCCATCCATGGGAAAAGATAAGGTAATCCCTCTTACCTTTCATTCTAATTGCCATCAGATATATAATTTTCATTGCAGAATTATTGAATTATGGCATTTAGATCAGATTTTGATTTTGATTTCTTGTTTTAGGATTTTTAGTATTTTAATCATAGGTAGTGTTAATTATTGGCTTATGGTTTGAAATTTTGGAATGGATGGTTGTCTGATTCAAGCCTGCCTTTGACTGATTAGTTCTCCAGGTCTTGCATTTTAATTTCACTTTTTCTTAAATTTTAGATTGAGGTTTTGAATTGGGGATTGGGGTCTAACATGAGGAATGTAGTTAAGGCTTAGGCCACATATGGTTCTCAATACTTATTTCTTAGTCAATTTGCCTCCATATTTGACACACGAATGACTTTGGACTGATGTATACACTATATAGATGCTTATGTGATAAACTAACTTTTGAATGTTATTATTTTCTTTTGAAATATCATTTTCCCGCTGATCCAATGGATACATTCGAAGATTGATTTACAAAGAAATGGTATATGCTTAATTTATATATGTCATTTATTGCACATGATATTAATAAGCCTATCTTCTTTATTTTTTTCATTTGATTGGTGGTGGGAATTGGAGAATGGGTACGGTGGAAATTAATATTTTAGTTTTAATTTTTTGTTAGCTTACTTATGAACAATCTGCATATATATATATATATATAAACAATTCCCTTTTTCAAAAATCTTCAGATGTGTTGTTTCTTTAAGTAATATTCTTTGCCTCCTTTTTTTGTATAGAGTATGACTTGCTGGCATAAAATTTTCAGATTTGTCCATGACTTCATAGTTATTTGTCGTTGGATTACAATTTTTAGAAAATTTTCATAGCCATGAGGATGATTTGTTCAGCTAAACAATGTTGTGGACTCTTCATTCTTGACATACCAGCCTAAGCTTTTAATACCAACACTGAATCACAACAAAATGCCAAAACTTCTGATGATGCATTGTTATGCCACCTACGCCTTGGTCGTATTTCTCATTCTAGCATTAAACTTGTATCTTTCTCTTTTTCCTTTTATTTCTTCTACAAATGTATCTCCCTGTGACACTTGTCACTTGGAAAAACAAGGAAAATTACCTCATTTCTCTAGTGAAAATAAAACCAATGCAGTATTTCAAATAATACATGCAGACATTTGGGGACCTTACTCAACCACTTCTATACACAACCATCGTTATTTTTTGACTCTTGCTGATGATAACTCTAGGTAGGGGTGTAAATGGGCTGGGCTAGGCTTAATAGGTCAGGCCTGTGTAAAAAACATTGGGTATAGCCTGGCCTATTAGCCTGTGCAGGTCCCAAATTACAAGTCCAGCCTGACCTATATTTAAAAAATAAAAGCCTTGGCCTAGGCCTATTAGCTTGTTTAAGCCTATTAAACATTCAACAATTAAAACAATAACTAAAATAATATTGTTTTATTATTCAAAATTATTAAAATAATAATTTTATTTATTATATTTTAAATAAATAATATGATATAGGCCGGCCTGTAGGCTTATAGGCCAGACATATACAAAAAAGGCTATGGCCTATTTTCTATATAGGTATTTTCAAAAGCCTGGACCTGTTCTATTTTACTATTTATAGTAGGCCAAGCATGATCTAATATAGGTTAGACCGTAGGCCCCTGAAGGCCGGCCAAGCCCATTTACACCCCTAACTCTAGGTTCACCTAGGTCATTCTCATGAAACACAAACATGAGATCCGAAAACATCTACCAAATTTCATTGCTTACATAGAAAACCATTTTCATACCTCTCTTAAAACCTTACGGTCTGATAATGGACCTGAATTCATGATGAGTGATTTTTATTCAAGCAAAGGCATTTCTCATCAAAGAACATGCATTGAAACTCCATAACAAAATGGAGTAGTTGAGAGGAAACACCAACATATCCTAAATGTAGCTTGTGTCTTCCTTTTCCAGTCCAACTTACCCATTCATTTATGGTCCTATGCTATTACTCATGCCACACATATAATTAACCGACTGCCAACACCACTTCTGAAAAATAAAACACCATATGAAATTCTGTTCACCAAACCATCATTACTCATTCATTTGAAAACTTTTGAGTGTCTATGTTATACATCAACCATTGCAGCTCATCGAACAAAATTCCAGCCTAGAGCCCATAAATCCATTTTCTTAGGATATAGGGAAAGAACCAAAGGCTACATATTGTATGATCTAATTTCAAGAGAAATCTTCATGTCAAGAAATGTAATTTTCCTTTAACTACTAAACCACAGTCTCAATTATGTCAACCCAAACCTCAAACAGATTATACTACCACATTACCATTTGATGACCTTTTTCTAAATAACTCACATGCTCCAATTCCCGATGATCCTAATCCTAATTCCAACTTACATACATCATCCTCTTCAACAGAACCTGACATCCTTAGAAGATCAAATAGAACTCGTAAGCCTCCTTCATACTTATAAGACTTCCACTGTGAATGTCCACCACCTGCTAATGTGGCCATCACTCAATAAGGTAATTCTCAACCTCCATTATACCCATTTTCCTCGGTTTTATCATATAATTCTTGTTCTTCCGGTTATATCCATTTTGTTTGAATATTTTTTCTAACGTGGAACCAAAAATATATAACCAAGCAGCCAAACATGAGCATTGGCAGAAGGCAATGCAATATGAACTACAGGCTCTTGACATGAATAATACATGGAATATTGTTGACTTACCTCAAGGAAAGAAGCCCATAGCATGCAAGTGGGTCTATAAAATAAAATATCATGCTGATGGGACCATTGAACAATATAAAGCCAGGCTTGTTGCCAATGGCTATACTCAACTAGAAGGGATTGACTATTTTGATACATTTAGTCCTGTAGCAAAGCTCACTACCATCTGAATCCTCCTTTCCATAGCAGATAACAACAATTGGGTTTTAGTGCGACTTGATATGAATAATGCTTTTCTCCATAATGATTTAAATGAAGAAGTCTTCATGAAAATTCCTCTTGGCCTTCCCTGCTCTAAACCCAATCAAGTATGTCATCTACAAAAATTCCTCTATGGATTAAAGCAAGCTAGTAGACAGTGGAATGCTAAGCTTACTTCAGCTCTTATCTCTATTGGATACAAGCAATCCAATGTTGATAACTTATTATTCACAAAGCACAATTTGTCTTCCTTCACAACACTCTTAATATATGTTGATGACATTGTGCTAGATGGAAATGATATGCAGGAAATCAATCATGTGAAATCGTTCCTTGATCAATAATTCAAAATAAAAGACCTTGGTTCCTTAAGGTTCTTCCTTGGACTTGAAATATCTAGATTATGCTGAAGCAAAGGAAATATGCACTAGATATATTATCAGACACGAGTATGCTTGCTTGAAAGCTAGCCTCCACTCCCATAGATACAACTTCAAAGCTAAGTTGTGATATTGGTAATCCTCTATATGATGAAGCTTCATATCGTCGGTTAATAGGACATCTTCTATACTTTACAACAACCAGACTTGATCTCACTTATTGAGTGCAATAACTAAGCCAATATGTCTCCCAGCAACCGATGCCCACATGGCTGCTGCTCATCGTGTTATGAGATACATAAAAGGATCATCAAGTGATGGTTTGTTCTTTTCTTCAACATCTGCTCTATCTCTTTCTGGGTTTGCTGACTCCGATTGGGAATGTTTCCCAAACACACGTAAGTTCATCAGTGGCTACTATATTTTTCTTGGATCTTCTCTTGTTTCTTGGATATGAAAGAAGCAAACAAAAGTTTCTAGATCATTTGCAGAAGTTGAATATAGAGCCCTTGCAAGTTTTACCTATGAGGTTCAATGGATACATTATCTATTATCTGATCTCTGCATCCTGCATCTAAGGCTACTGCAATATATTGTGACAATATTTTTGTTATCTACCTTGCACATAATCCCTTATTCCATGAGCGCACAAAGCACATTGAAATCGATTGTCATGTCATACGTGAAAGGATTCAATCAGGTCTAATTCACCTGCTTCATGTTTCCTCTGCAAATCAGTTAGCTAATGTGTTCACAAAATCACTTCATGTCAAACCTTTCTCTTCGTTTTTGTCCAAGCTTGGTCTCAGAGATGTTCATCGACCAGCTTGTGAGGGGGTATTACCATCCAATGCAGAAGATGAATCAAAGGAAGAAAAAATAAAAACCCAAGCTCACGTGACATCTCAATCAGTTATAACGAACTTGTACTAGCTGTTAGTTGTACTAGCTGTTAGATAACTAATACTGCATATATTGTATATAAGTAGAAGTATAGTCAAGTATCAATTTAAGTTTCTTTTGTAACTCTCTTCTTCAATATGAAATATATGAATTTTTCTCTCAGGATGAGAATACTAGAAATTAAGGAAAGATAAAAATACATTTGAGATAAACCATTTATGCAAATTTGAATATTCAACGTAAAATATTATATATTATTTTAAATAGCAAACACACTATCATATAATGCTAAAAATTCAACATAAATTAGAACAAAAAAATCCAACGTAAATGATAAGAGATATCGAATTAAAGATTTTTCCAAATACAAAATTTATAGAACCATCTATAAATATAAGAGGTCAGACATTGACAAAAAAAAGGCTAACAAGAAACATTTTGAAAAGGGCATCATGTCAAAGAAATCAGTCTAAAAAACATTATTTTATTTAAATGTTAAATAAATAGGCCTTAAAGCTTATCGATCAAACTTTTTTAAAATAGACCTATTACATGTTTGTTTTTATATATATATATATATATATATATATATATATATATATAGGGGTAGGTTATATTTATAAATTTTTTTATTTATAAACTCTTACAAACTACACTATATTCTCCCGGGAGAATATAGTGTAATTTGTAAAAAAAAATTCAAAAAATTTATAAACGGATGCTGTCCCATGTATATATATATATATATATAATAGATTGGTCAGCGCGCGGACCTATGTTGCCACAAGTGACTGCACTTGCGGTCACAAACTTTTGAAGATTTTTTTTCTTCATATTATTATGTGTTTCATTCATTTCTTACAAACAGCTCAACATTTGTTAACCAACAATGAGAATCTAAGCTCATCGAATGCGTCACAGTCCGTGGTTTAGGACATGCACAAAGTGCTGAATTTCAACATTCCATGATGGCAATGGTCTTACAACACTATACCATTCATGGTTAAATGGAAGAAACGAGGGAGACTGCTTTGGTAAAGAGAGGCAAAGCATGCACATGCATATTCATGGAACCCAAATGGAGCTATTAAATAACACTTTTTTTTTATCTTTTGTTTATATTTTTTTATTTTTCTACTGTATTTAAAAAAAATTAGAAACAAAATTTTTACTTAATATGTAGACATAAATAAATTTTTTTGGGTCCACCATTAATCTGACATAAGATAGGCCAAATGTACGTAGTAGGTCGATCTAACCTACATACACTAAGATTAATTTTTATAAAAAAGTAAAGTTATAATTAATCTACACTTTAAGCGCCAGCGGGCCTGGGTGTAAAATAAAAAGAGCACAAATGTGAGTCTAACCATAGTTAGCCTATGTAGTACAAAAGTTTGTTGATTTCGGCTAGTTTTCAAACCCAATGCACCAATATGAAATGGTGTAAAGAATAGCAATAGCCCAATAAGGAGTTTTGAATAATTAGTTATAGTAATTATATCATCATTTGAATATTTCTTTTCGATTTTCAAAACAATACTAATAATATTAGAATAACTGAAAGAATTAAAAAGTTGATAAAAATTGTATAGTTTACTAAGTAAATAATGAATCGATTAAGAATTGTGGTACAAGATGTAAGTGCCTAATTTATTTGAGTTGAACCGTTATAGGTTGGGTCAAGTATAACTAGACTGATGAATTATTAATTTACCCTAATTTTAGGGGAGCTCCACGTAATTCGAATTAGTTCGTTAATCAATATTTCCTTTATTTATTTATACAATTCTATTCAAAATGTTAATTTTAAACAATTTATTTAATTAACTTATATTTAAAACTTAAGTTTGTATTAAAAATTTAAATTAGTTATTGTATTTTTTTGAAATAAATTTTTAATAATTTTAATAAATTTAAGACAATAATTAATTATAATAACTTTAAATTTATAGGCTAAATCATATCCTGAAAATTGAGTCATGATTATTTTTTTATTCCAACCTATATACTTTGTCAAATTACACCAAATCTTGGGCAGCTCACAAATTTGTATCTGAAGAATGAGAAACGAAGTTGAAGAGGCGAAATGAGAGTCATTTAAGAGTTTTAAAAAAATGAATTTAAAAAATGGGATATGATATTATAACAACTAAAATATGGTTACTACCAATGTTACTACCATTTAATACTTTACATTTATTTTTCCCAGATTTAATACTTTACATTTATTTTCACCTCTTTGTATGATTATGATTTCTCATATTCAATGCTTTCACATTAAATATGAGGAACCATAAACATATAAAGATGGAAATAAATATAACTATTGGATAAACATAACCGATCTAACGACAAAATTGATTGGTAGCAACCCTAATTAGTTGTTACAATATCCTATCCTTTTAAAAATTATTTATGATTATATAAAATCTTTATTTAGTTTAAAAATCACTTTAAATTCAAGTTAAAAATAAATTATTTGGTAAAATAATTTTGCAAACTCTTTCTAATTAAATTTACCATAAAGAATATTAAAAATCTCTATTATTTGGATAAACACAAATATGTAAGAAATAAAAAATAAAAGTTTTTAAGATGAAGATTTTGAAGAAAAAAAAAATAGATTCAGCGAACTAGTTCGTTGTCTCATGCACAGGGAGTTCTCACATGGCACCAAGTTCACTGCAGGGTACAACGAACTTGGTCGATGCTATCATTTGGCACCTAGTTCGTTGGCCAATGCAGTGAACTATGAGGGTGGTGCCACGTGACATATAGTTTGTTTGGACCCTCAGCGAATTTGGTGCATGTCAGACACGTGACATATCTAGTTCGCTGCATGTGGCAGCGAACTTCTCCAATGTGTCAACATTAAATGCAAAATAGTTCATTACTGGAAGTAACGAATTTGTTTTCCATCAGAAACGTGTCACATCAGCAAATCAAGTTTGCTGGACACTGTAACGAACTTGTCCGCGTGACATATTGGAAAGCACACTGTTTGCATGGCATTTGAATAAAAAAATGGGTAAACAATAACATTTTGGTCAATATTCTCAAACTAGGCTTTTTGACCTTTTTATCCGTTATTAATTAAAAAATAGCCATTTTACCCTTATCCCAAAACTATACACTAATTTGCCCTTTGTTAATCGATTAAATGATTATATAATCGATTAATTAACAACCAGCAATAAAGTATAGATATCTTTATTAATATAATCGATTTATAATTGATTACATAGAAAGAAAAACAAAATTAACGAGAAACAAGTTTTCGTATGGGTTACAGTTTGCATGTTTGGGGCTTTTGGCTTTATGGTGAAATTGTCTGCTTGTGTGTACAATTGGTACTCTATTTTTCTTAATTAGTGCAAAGCTAAAGGAGTTTACCCGTATTCCCTTTGAGAAACAAATCTTAATAGCAATATTAAGTTTAGAACAAAATAAACTTGTGTGTCTGTTTCTATTACCGTTTAAATTTGTGTATTCTACTGCAATAACTCTAACACTTGCTATAACTCAGAACTTTATCTAGCTAGCATACTATTTTATTTCTTTAGAGAAGACCCAATGTTCTCAAATGCATAACTATAGTGCACCAAACTAAAAGGAAGGAGATAATCAAGACAAGTGATCACATAAATCACACTATACACCCAAAACATTAACAGACACTTGAACCAAATGTCATTAATAGTCCAAAGGCAGATGCTTATGTGTTTTTGATGGATAAAACTTCCTCCATTTGCTTTCCCTTTGCCCATTCAGTAGCTGCAAAGCGAGAAACTTTAAATTAGAAACATCATCAGTGAGGGGAGGAATTCACAAAACAGTGAGCATTATCTTCTTCTCCAGTAACTATAAAAAATTCATTTAACACCATTTAGGCCACTGATACCCCTATATATATATATATATAAATTTCAAGTTTAACCAGGCATATCACATACCCAAATGTCCTCATCAATTGAACTACGCAAATCTATATATGAACTCGTGATTTTTTTTGTTTTTCTTTCCATGTAATCGATTACGAATTGATATTTAATCGATTATATCAATAAAAATATCTATATTTTATTTTGGTTGTTAATTAATCGATTATATAATCATTTAATCGATTAACAAGGCGTATATTAGTGTATAGTCTTGGGGTAAAGGTAAAATGATTATTTTTTAATTAATAAGGGATAAAAGGGTAAAAAAAAAAAAACCCTCAAATTAACTATCTACTTGACCAAGCTATCAGATAAATAATTAACACGTGACAAAACTTGAAGTTGCTATAGCTGTAATAAAGATTTTTCACTTTTAATTTTTTTAGAAAACATAAAAATTACCAAAATTCTTTAATTATAAAAGATCATCATGACGATGATATTATATTATTGGGGGTCATCATGATGATGTTGCTAATGAATGTTGTATTTGTCCTTTTATCTATGAGTTTTATAAAAGTTATGTTGTAGGAAAAATGATTGTGTTATGTTATAGAGATTCATTTTGCGTGCCGTAATTTTTTTTCTTCAAAACATGCGGGCCCCACAAAATATTGTGTGTGTAGGAAATTTTTTGTGGTCATGTTAAATGATAGAATGTAAACCCTTTGCTTATATTATATAATAGTATTAATCTGCATGAGAAAAAAATTAGTAAAATAAAATACGATTGTAAAGAGGGGTCAAAGAAAAAGGACGATCGTATTTGATTGGATGTTTCAGTCAAGAAAATAATGAGTGGATAGAATGAACCACGACACATTATAGGTCCTAAATTGTGGGAAATTTGATTAATTTTTAGCCGTACGGTTGCGGTATATTAAAGTTTTGTGTGCTCATGTCAAAAGAAAGTATTTTTGTGTTAATTGGGATTAAAAATGTTTGGTTACCGTCAAAACCTATTGGGTGTGACTCCTATTTCATGTTTGATTCACAACATATGTCCTTCAATTACACGAAAGTCTTGATTTAGTCTTGTACATCTCTAGTGTTAGTTGTCTTCTGGACGGAAATTAATGGTTAATCTCTTCTATTAGGTGTGTGTCTTAACTCTGATTTGGACTTTATTTCGACTTGCCTAAGCTCATATAACCAACCCGGAACAAGTTGTAACATGATAACCCCCGTCAAACAGATACACGAACCCAAAACGTCGACAATTCATAACAAGTTAAGATACTGAATTTATACGTCCATCCAATTATATGTTTCTTGTTTTGCCTATTTATATCCAATACAAATTATTCATATTTGAATTCTCAATAAATAAATATAATGAGTGTTGTGAAGAGAATATATTAAAAAATATAAATTGGGGTAAATCTATGCCTTCTTTTCTTTTCTTACTCTCCTTTCAATTACGTGTGTTTGCCATATTTCCAGAAATATTCTCATATAATTTAAATTGTTTTTTAATTAAGAATATTTGATTATCACTTAATTAAAAAATAATTAAATTTTATCTTGATGGAATTTGAGATAAAAGTAGATCTTATATATAATGCAACTTAAATGATAATTTTTTTATAGTTTGAACTTTTCAAGACTCTCTCATTTTTTTATAATTATTGTTTCATATTTAGCAAAACTAAAAGGTGATTACTTAATAAAATAAAATTGATTAGATCCATCTAAAATTTAATAAATATGTCAACTAATTTTATAAAAAATATTATTATATTAGTTTTGAATTAATTTCAGCAAAACTAAGCTTAATTTAATTAGTTTGTTTTTTATGTAATTATGTAACTTGTCCAATGTTAGTAAGAGTTAGCTTCCGTAGTAAGATTGAACAAAGTTGAAAGTAATATTTCTTGCTTGATTCTTGTTGGTAAATAATTTATGAATACTATTATAAATAACGATTAATCAACCGATATGAGAAGTCCTACACAAATTGGATTGGCCCGAATGATAATAGCATGATTCGTAAAGCTTTCAAAATATAACATGACATGCGATCCATAACATGCCATTAGAGCTAAAGACTCGAGAGACTTTATGTCTTTATCATAGAAAAAAACCACAGCCCGAAATAAAGATTGAGAAAATCATAATCATCTACATCAAATCGTCGATGACTCCTCAAACCCTAAAATCAGCAAAATGGCGGTGGTCAGTTCTGAAGTCAAATAAAAAGTATGAAAATATTGAGGAAAAAAAAATTAAAATATAAATAATATCATAAATTTTAAAAAATAATAAAAATAAAATTAAAGCAAAAATAAGAGAAGAAATACACAAGAGAAAAAAGAAAATAAAAAGAAAAAACTAAACAAATAAAGTAATAAAAATAAAGATAAAAGATGAAACAAAATAAATAAGGAAGAAAAATAGAGAGAAAAAAAGATAAATAAAAAATAAGAAAAAAAATCAATTCGGTTTATGATTTTTTAAACCAGTTTGGATCTTAAATTGGTTTCGAAAAACAATTTGGTTCATAAACCAGTTTAGTTCATGAATTGATTTTTCAAAAAGAGTAGAATTATATTAACAAATAAATTTTTTTTTTATAACAACAAACTTCTTTTTACAAACTTACATACTATACTATGTTGACCAGTAATATTATACAAACCAATTAGTTTAGTGCATTTAACGAAAATTAATTAATTTTTATGAACATTAACCAAAATTAGAGCTTAAACAGGCAAGATTTGAAATGCTTCTTTTAGTAATATATAGCACAACCCGTAAAAATTATTTATGTTCAATGACAATCGATCTAAAATTTATTGGCTATTTTAATAATGAAAAGAGCTATTATTGTTGTGATTCAAATTATTTGAGAATAACTAAATACTTATTAAATAATTAATACTTTCAAAGCAAATAACTACGACTTTTTTTTTTTTTATAACAATAACTACGACTTTAGCTTTTTTGAATGATTGATATTTCTGCGCTTTGTGTTTAAACATGGTTTTCTAATTATATGTATTACCTATTCACCAAAAAAGGGACATTTTAGTTTATTATTATTGGGAAATAATACTCTCATGTCACATGAGATACTCTCATTTTCCTACATAAATTCGTTTTCCGTGCCAATTAATTTTTCTTTTCTTTTTTAATATAAAACATGGGACCCACATTTAACTTCTCTCTACTTTTTTTCTCTCCTACATTCCTACAACATAAGAAAAGTTAAACCCATTATTATTTGTATTATGAACATTACAATTTATTATCTTTGAGATTTTTTTGCGCAAAGATATTGTCAGCATGCAATTAATATAGCTCAAAATAGAGTGAAAACAAAATTATTGTAAATATTCAATGGTTGTCCGATTTTTTTCAAAGTAGTTTGAAAGTGCAACTTAAATTTAAAATGTTTGGTAGTGACAATTTACCGCACTTGCGTTTTTATCTCAAATCCAGATTAATAGATATCCATTGCCAACTGAATATAATATATATATATATATATATATATATATATATATATATATATATATATATATATATATCGAGGCATATATATACACCGGTGTTAAATTTGAAGTTTGACACCTCATCTAAGAGTCATTAGATCATAAAAGATCAACGATTTTGATTTGTAAGCATGTGCCACCATTGATCTTTTTTGATCTAACGGCTCTCAGATGAGGTGTCAAATTTCAAATTTGACACCGGTGTCAAAAGATTCTACCATCATATATATATATATATATATATAATAGGTAAGATATTTGTCAAATTTAAAATTTAACACCTCATTTGATAGCATTAGATCAAAAAAGATTAATGGTGTCACATGCTTACAAATCAAAGTCATTGATCTATTTTAATCTAACGGCTTCCAGGTATCAAATTTCAAATCTGACACCATTATCAAAGAATCTTACATAAAAAAAATTAAAATTCTGAATTAAATAAAAAACTGAATAGTATCATGGTCCTGCAAGTTGCTTTATTGTCTGGAGTATCCGACCCTAGAGTTTTTCAACTCCAATATGAGCAGTCGCAGGGTGGGAGTGACATGTGTACATACCGACTCAAACCATTTGACACGATATCTTAATTCCTTAAAAAAGAAACATTGAAAATAAATAAGGGTTATGATCAATAATACATTAAAGTAGAACCATGGGGACCAGATTTGAGTCATAAAGATGCCAATTAAGGTGCTTTATATTGCTGC
The DNA here is from genome assembly GCA_032173675.1 of Gastrolobium villosum. Classification (NCBI taxonomy): domain Eukaryota; kingdom Viridiplantae; phylum Streptophyta; class Magnoliopsida; order Fabales; family Fabaceae; genus Gastrolobium; species Gastrolobium villosum. The sequence goes on from JAVKPL010006165.1 coordinate 169,376, forward strand.
CGAAACGGACATTTGGTTATGATTTTGGAGGCATACGAAACTTTAATTATGGGGACTAGGCTATCTCCTCAGCCGTTTGATTTTTATTAGACATGTGGAAGGTATTTTCTTCTCAAGGCACTCTAATTACAACTTTTGACTTGTTTGCTAGTGGATTGAGAGGGACCAAAGAATCTTGAAACTCGTCATCTTAATCAAGGGGTTGAAACTTGTTAATAACCCCAACTTGAAGTTAGCCAAGGCAATAATGTGACAAGATATTTGTATTCCACTAAAATAACCTCAGAATTAGAAATGACGAGAGTTCCTAGGTTGTCAAAATATGTTATGACACATGGGTCGACTCGTGATATAACAAAAAAATTTGTATTCTGATTGACTCGTAAAAAATTTGGTGTCTTGTTTATGTTGAAAAAAATAACCCGTAAAAAATTTATGTCGTGTTGCACATCAAGTTCTTGTTGAGCCATATTTTTTAATTTATTATTATCATTATTATTTTTTTGATTTTTTTAATTTCAACACTTTTTTTTTTCAATAACCATTTAGACCTCTTGTTTCCGTACTATTCGTGTTATATCGTGTCAATCCATAAAAAATTCATGTAGATGTATTCGTGTCAATCTGTTTTGACACTCCTAAATTGGTGTCAATTCTTTTGTCGTGGGAAGCAACAATAATGTAAATTTAATGTCAACAACAAAAAAACTCACTGCAATCTTGTATGTAACTTTTTTTTTGTTGGTAGATATTCTTTTATATAACTTAATTATCGAGCATGCAGTTGTTTTTTTTTTTTGGATTACATCCGGGTATCCCACAGCTGATAGCCATGAGACTAATCCCTTGCTCCCGGGTCAGCGGTAAAGAGTTGGCCACAAAATACTTCTTCTTTTGAAAACAATGCAGTTACTTTCTATGCAAAACTACCATGGACATTGTTTGCGAAAAATTCTTTTGCTTTATCCTTGCAAGGTTTTCTCACACCTTTTCGAAGTGAGATTAAATCCTTATTTAAGTTGTAAAATTGCCACCCTTAATTATAAGTTTTCTTTTTCCTTTTTTTGCGTAAAAAAAAAAAATAATCTAATATCATAGAGAAACTTCAATTGCTAAACTGAAACATACTATTTACTTGATTCATCCCGAATAGAATTTTGTGAAAATTGTTTGTATCTCATTAATTATAGATGCCAAACCAAAACATAACATGATCGACTTTTGTTTTCTTAATTTAATATTTACATTTACAAGTTTATTTACAAAACTGTTGTTTATAAATGAATAAAAATAGTAATATTATTTTTATAATATTATATTAATATGGGATATTAATTAGTTATATTTATACAATAAAATTCTTAAGTTTATAAAGATGAGATGAGGACTCAAATTAATGGAATATGAATTAGCTTGTACTGTGGAATCTGAAGTGAACTATTTGTATATTAACAAGCCTACTTAAAAAAATATTAAACAATACAAATATTTTATTTTTAATCAGCACTCGTTCAATTCGATGATTCTACCAATATTTTTCTCTTTCTTTTTTAAAATTTAAACAATAACAACCAACATATATAAAAGGGAAAAATATTTCTCAAGATGCTTGAGATAAGTTTATCTCCGGCCACCCCAAAACTACGTCGTTTTGATTATTTTTTTCGTTATATTTATTGATTCACCTCTGAGTGATTATAATTTCCTTTTTCTTTCTCTTCCTTTATCACCGTTGATTCATCTTTGAACGGTTATAATTTAGTAGTCGGAGATAAAATTATCTCCGTCAACTTGAGAAATGATAAGCCCATATATATATGAGTTTGCTTTTTCTACAATCAATGTAGATAACTTATCTACACGGAGCCCAAAATGACGTCGTTTTGAGGCGGAAATCAAGGTGTTTTGTAAATATAAATTATTTCAGGGTTATAATAATATTTTTCATTATAATTTTTTAATTTTTCAACCGAAAACGATGTCATTTTGGGAGCAAATGTAGATAACTTATCTACATTCATTTTAGAAACATTAAACCCTATATATATATATATATGGCTCAGGATCATTTTACACCAGTGTAAGTTACACTCTCAATCTTTTCCATTGATCCCTCTTATATCTAAGGGCTCCAATTTTTTAGTAAACTGAGCCATTGGATACAAGTGGATCAATGATCAAGATTGAGTGTAAGACTTCTAACTCTTACACCGGTGTAATATGATTCTGCCCCTATATATATAATATATATATATTATATATATAGGGGCAGAATCATATTACACCGGTGTAAGAGTTAGAAGTCTTACACCAAATCTTAACCATTGATTTTCTGCATCTAACTGTTAAGATTTATTAGGTTTAACTCATTAAATAATTTTTAATTCCCAATAAATCTCAACCATTAGATGCACGGAAATCAACGGTTATGATTTAGTGTAAGATTTATTAAACTTACACCGGTGTAAGTTGATCCTATCCTCTATATATATATATATATATATATATATATATATATATATATATATTAACTAAGTCATTTAATCTTTTGTAAGTAATTAAGGGTAACGAAGTAAGTTACATAATGAATTCTATTATTTTTTAATGCCTTCTAAATATAGATTTTGGTTTGTAAATTAAAAATTTTCTATATTTTTTTTTGTAAACAAAATTTTCTATATTTTATTAGGACAAAACTTTGCTTAAGGTATTCTTTTTTAAATATTTATATCATTTTATCTACCCCAATCATAAAAAATTTATAAAGAAAGAAGGGGGTGATTAAAAAATAATACAATTTTTTTATAGCAATTCCATAAGTATCTAAAAATATAATTTAATTAATTTCACAAAAAATATAATTTTTTTATCCTTTTTCAAATTGATTAAATTTAGTTTAAATATACTTATTTTGAACTTTTAATTATTTCAAAAAAACCATGTGTCCTTGATTAGGAATTGTATTAGCGACAAGAAATATTCTATTCTAATCCTTTCTTTGTTAATTGGTTGAATATTAATGAAGAAGGGCAAAAGGTGTAAAGGCCAGGCAAAGAGCCTAATCATTTGGGTGAAGGATGAAGAAAAGAAATGGTTTGCTAACGCTTTATTTTCACCATCATTTCACTTGAAAAGGAAGCTTTATAGTTGTCTCCCATTGGGACCGTGTGAAAACGACAATGCCTTACAGGAAATACTAGCCAGTAGCCTCGAATTCATTCCACACATTTTTTTAGTGTACTTATTATGATTTCTATCTCAAAAATAAATAAAAAATAAACTCTCTTTAAAATCATATATATAAAATATCCACTAAGTATTTGAATTTAATTGCTACATTTTAATTTTAATAGAGCGAGTTGAATTCAGACACTGTCATTTAATAATTCGTTCGAAAATTATGATCGAGAAACATTATTATCATGGGAAATATTCATTTTCAATTTTTGCAAATTACACTATGTACTCCGGAAGTACATAGTGTGACTTAGTGTATTTCTGGGAGTACATATTGTAATTTGTAAGAGTGTGTAAATAAAAAGTTTGTAAATATAACCTCTCTCTATTATTATTACTATTATTATCAGTGGCGGATCCAGCATGACATGTTAGCAAGTGCTAAAAAATTTAGCCAATGCCCAAATAATTACGGTTCTTTGGCTAAGATAAAAATGTGGCTAATTTTTTAAAAAATTGAAATAGAATTTGCTACGTTTCAGGTGTGGCTAAATGAACGTGACTAACTAAGCCAGTGCCAAAGCACTTGCAGGCCACAACGTGGCTCCGCCACTGACTATTATTAATTTAATTACTCATGCGATACTCCATATTATTAAGTAAAATATGTACGTTGTACTCAATTTTACCAAAAAAAAAAAAAATGTACGTACATGGTTGTTAAATTATTATGGTAAATATAAAAGTGTTCTGATTAACATTTTGACTTCCTATCACATAAATATATAAAATTATTATGACGCACGTTATTTAATTTGAAACAATTGTTGGACTTTCAAATAATAATTAAAAAATCTAATAATACGAATTCTCTGAAAGCAAGCACGTGTGTATTTCATTGATAGGAATTGTCTTTCAAATTCTAAGGTGAAAATAATCTCCTTATAACACTGTAGAACATCATATTGAATCATCAAGTAAATTAAACAAAAGAAAGCCTATATGTCTTCATGAAAATTGATTTATGTTCTTTGATGACATTATTTTTTTTTTTTTTTTTGCGTGTGTGTTTGCACTTTGCACTCTTGTCGTATCTCATGTCAACGCGATTGTCCCTTTTTGGTGGAAAATGCAATTGTCCTTATATTTGTAGCTAAGAATCAATTTAGAATAATATAATATTTTTATACGTACATTACACCAGAATATTAGAAAAGTCAAAAAAATTTGACCGAAATTTTTGACATGAAATTTTCTGACAAATTTAAAGACAAAAACTTTGACGAAAAAATATTTCGTCAAAGTTTTTGACGGAAAAATTATTCAATTGAAACTTATTGAAGGAAATCATTTTCCATCAAAATTTTTGGACTGAAAATGGATTCCGTCAAAAAATAAAAAAATATGTAAAAAAAGTTTATATTTATGAATTTTTTAACGAAATTCATATCTCGTCGAAATTTTTTGACAAAAAACAAATTCGGTCGAAAATAATATAAAAAATAAATCAAAAAGAAAATAAATTTAAGAATTTTTTCGATGTAAGTCAGATTTCGTTGAAAATTTTCAATGGAAAAAATATTACGTCAAAAAGCTTAAAAAAAAAAAACAAAAAAGTAAGAATATTTTTAAATTTTTCGATTGTTTTCGAAAGAAAACGAATTTCATTGAAAATATTATAAAAAAATTATATTTATGAATTTTTCGACAAAAAAGGAATACGTCGGAAACATAATAAAAAAATATATATTTATGAATTTTTTGATGGAAATCAGATTCCGTATAAAACCCTTATAAAAGTAAATAAAAATGGAATTATATATATGAATTTTTCGAAGAAAATCATAATCTGTCGAAAGTTTTCGACGAAAAATGAATTTCGTCAAAAACCTTATAAAAGAATAAATCAAAAAAGAAATTATATTTATGAATTTTTCGACGAAATCAGATTACGTCGAAAGTTTTTGACGAAAAATAAATTCGGTCGAAATTATTATGAAATAATAAAACAAAAAAGAAATTACATCTAAGAATTTTGATTCCGTTAAAAATTTTCGACGAAAAATGAATTCAGTCAAAAATTTTCAACCGAAAACGAATCCCGTTGAAAACCTTATAAAAATTAAGGCTTTAATATTTATAAAATAAATGTAGATAAATTATCTACATTCGCTCCCAAAATAACATCATTTTGGGTCAAAAAATTAAAAAATTATAATGAAAAAGACTATTATAACCTTGAAATAAATTATAATTACAAAATTACCTTTATTTCCGCCTAAAAAAGATTTTATTTTGAGTTTAATGTAAATAAATTATCTACATTGAATGTAAAAAAAGCGAACCAAAAAATAAATCAAAAAGAAATTATATTTATTAATTTTTCTTTGAAAATCGTAATTTGTCCAAAATTTTCGACGAAAAAACTAATTCCATTGAAATCCCTTATAAAAACAAATAAAAAAGGAGTTATATTTATGAATTTTTCGATGAAAATTATATTCTGTTGAAAGTTTTTAATGAAAAATGAATTTCGTCGAAAATATTATATAAAATTAAATCAAAAATAAATATATTTTTAAGTTTTTGATGAAAAATAAATTTCGTCAAAAACCCTTATAAAAAATAAATAAAAAAAAGAATTATATTTATGAATAATACTTAAATTTTATTATATTCATATTCATAATTAAATATCAATTACTTTATTATATTTATTATTTTATAATCAAACACTTTTTTGCACAAAATTAAATTTGTAAAAGAAATTTAATCATGATTTTTGAAAATTATTCAATATAAACTTTAAACTAAAAATATATATAAAATATACGTTCATCTAAAAAGGATCAATTTTTAGCATGGTTAATTAAATATTATATTTTAATTTAAAAGAAAATGTTTTTAATATAAAGAAATTATTTCTGAGCACATGATTAATTCTTGAAAAATTATTTTATGTCTATGAGTGATAGATTTTCGATGTGATTGTAACTGTTATTTTATAGTTATATTCATTGACTATATATTACTGAATTCATAATTAATAAGAGGAAGATATTTGACATTTCATTTTCATCTTTTTACTTTCCCCTTATAACAGTAACAGGCTCTGATTCGAAGAAATCTTATTTGTGAAATTATATAGCAATAACTAGTTGTGTTAATGGGCCGAGCGGAGCCGAGCTTTGATCTTAAAAGGCCTGTGTTTAGATGTGTAAGTCTGACCATGCATGTTACCTGTTATAAATATAATTATCGGTTTGTGGCTTGACTTATTTACAAAAAATAAAAGCCTGATTTAGCCAGTTTAAAAAAAAATTAAGACAAAAAAATTTATCCAAATATAATATACAATCAACAATACTAATAATTCCATAAATATGCATAAATTCAATGTATATCCAAACAACATAATATATAACAAAATCATTTAAAAAGTTTGTTTAACCAATAAAAAAGGGTGAAATGGATTGAGGAGAATGAGAAGGCTATTACAAGTAGTATAAAAAATATAAAAAAATAAATAATAATATACTATGCCAGCCTGGGAGGCTCTAAGGACGAGTTTTTGAATTGGAGCCTGTGGCCTTTTTATTAAACGAGCTTTTATACAAGTTCAAGCTTGGTACCAACAACCAATTTTAGACATGTAAACTCAAGCCTTCACAAGCCGAGCCAAAGGCCCCTGATTTGTTTAGCATCCCTAGCAATAATCCATCTCACATAACAACCATTACAGAGCAACTTCGGGTCTAAGGGAATTCTACTTGTTATATCAACCCGACCAGGATTCACATACCAAAACAACGTAGTTTTATTAAAAATGACACAAAGTTATGTCATTTAAAATGACAAATTCTTTTCCCTTTTAAAATATTAGTTATGGAGGAAGGTTATATTTATAATTTTTGTTTGTTCAATCTCTTATAATCAAATTTTAACCGTTGATTTCCGCCAATCTGATGGTTATTATTTATTGTGAATTAATAACTAACAGTTAATTAATAAGTTTGACCCAATAAGTTATAATCGTAAGATTGGCAAAAATCAACGATTAAGATTTAGTTGTAAGAAATGATAAATATAATATACCTCATGTTTGTAATAGTTAATTTTTTTAAAAGATTTAATAATTAGTATTTTGTTAATAACACATTAGCATTAATTTTTTAAATTAATTATATTTTTATCTGTTTCGTGTGAATCTTTTCAAGACTCCTAAATTTGATTTATTTTTTTTCATTTTAACTTAACATTCGTGTGAATCTTTTTATCTGTGAGTATTATTGATTTTTTCAATATTATATTAATTTCGAAAGTTGATTAGTTTTAGTGTATTTGACTTTAACACATCAATATATTTTATGTAAATTTTAGGATGGCTTTACGAGACTGAGAGAAGAGAGAGACAATGAGGTCATTCCAGGAGAAGAGGCTAGCAGTGATGCCTCGGATAATGAATTAATCTTGCAGGTAGCTGATGGGGTTAACTGTAAAGGACAGGTAAACAATAAGCAATCTCGGTTCTCTAGCAGTCTACCACTTGGAGTGTCCAAGTAAGAGCATGACAGGATGCACACATTGATTACGCAATTACAAGGTATGTTGCACAACAAGAGGAGAGGGCTGCACAACAAGAGGAGAGGGTTGAGTAACAGGATAGTCTCGTGGCTATGATGTTGAGGTGAATGGAAAAAATAGAGAAGCTTATGCGAAGGCTCCTTTTTGATTAATATATATCTTGGACATTTATAGATATAAGACTCTTTTGATTAGTATATTTGTGTATGTATGTCCCTTTTGATTAGTATATGTCTTGGATATTTATAGATGTAGAAATCTTTTGATTAGTATATGACAGAGATTTTTGTATATATAAGACTCTTTTCATTAGTGTATAACAGGGACTTTTGTACACATAATTATATTAAGATTGAAAAGGTAATATGATTTTGATATGTTATTTACTTTCATTATATTTGTTTATCAGGTGCAAAACATAAATTGGTGTTAATTTTATAGAGAGAAATTAAATAAAAAAATATTTCGACGGAAAAAACAATTTCATCGAAAATTGAGGCGATAGTTTTCGATGAAATTTCATTCATTTTTCGTCGAAAATTATTACAAGACTTTTGACGAAATTTCATTTTCTGTAAAAAAAATTTGACGAAATTTGTCTTACATCGAAAATTAACACAAGATATTTAGATGAAATTTCATTCATTTTCCGTTGATATTTTTTGAAGGGATTTATTTTTCGTCAAAAATTAATATAAGATTTTTAGACGGAATTTATTCATTTTTCGTCGAATTTTTTTTACGAAAACTAATTTCGTCAAAAAAATTATTATCCACAAAGAGATATTCAACGGCTTCTTTTCCGTTGATAATTCCGTCGAAAACTTCATTTTTGACAAAATTATTAACTTAGAGATTTTTAGAAACTTAAAAAAGTTAACAAATAATTTGATGAGTGAAAATATCAAAGGACGAAAATATATTTTTAGCTAATTATTTATATAGAATGTTAATAGTTAATACTTCATCAATCGTTAAGTACTCCACAGTAAAATAATTTTATAATCTATTGATAGTTAATAGCGTTAGCAGTGACCAAAATCTTTTTAAGAGTAAACATTAATTTTAGGGAAATCTTCATTTTCATCTGCCATGGTTTTATGATTTATCACTTAACCTATTATGGTTATAAACTTGTCACTCAGACGGTTAGACCCATTGTACTTAAATAAATTATCATTTAATCCTTGTGGTTTCAAATTTTCACTTCATACACTCATTGTAGTTACAAAAATATATTACTAAGGTCCTTTGTGGTCTTATAAGAATAAATTAAAATATTTACTTTTTTCTAATCTTTATTTTATAAAATTATGATATTATCAAATAAAATTATAATTAAATATTAAATTGAAAAATATTTCAAGTTATTCATTTTGAATTTTTTTTACAAATTATCTTAATTTTTTATTTTAAAAATATATTTAATATTCAAAGTAAGACATTTACTTTCTTTAGATAATTTTATAACGATATCGGGTAAAAAATAGATAAAATAAAATAATTTTTGATTTCAATTTATTTTCATGATAAAAATAAGTCAATTTTTTTAATTTTTATTTATTTATTTGTCTCAAATGCATTAGACTAGGATATAAAATAAAAAAATAGGGAAAATAAGAAATTTTATATGTATAAAATTATAAGGATATAATTGATATTATTATTAAATAAAATTAATTTAAACTTAAATAAATTATTTATATTTTTTGTTACATAATTTTAATTTATACTATGATAATAATATAAGATAAAAGTTAAGAAAAATAGAAAATTTGTATATAAGACCACAAGGGGTTTAAGTGATATATTTTTTAACCACAATGAGTGTACGTGAAAATTTGAAACCATAGGGGGTTAAATGATAAATTGTTTAAATACAATGGGCCTAAATGATAAGTTTAAAATTACAGGGGGTCAAATAATAAAGGTCAATGTAGATAACTTATCTACCGTGAGCCCAAAATGACGTCGTTTTGAGGCGAAAATCAAGGAATTTTCGTAATTATAATTTATTTCAGAGCTATAATAGTATTTTACATTATAATTTTTTAATTTTTCAACCCAAAATGATGTCATTTTGGGAGCGACTATAGATAACTTATCTACATTCACTTTAGAAATATTAAAGGCAATAAGGGCTTATCATTTCTCAAGCTGTCGGAGATAACTTTATCTCCAGCTACTAAATCATAACCGTACAAAGATGGATCAACGGTGATAAAGGAAGATAGAGAAAAAAGGAATCATAACCACTCAAAGGTGAATCAATAAATATAAGGAAATAAATAATCAAAATAACGTAGTTTTGGGGTGACCGGAGATAAATTTATCTCAAGCAGCTTGATAAATATTTTCCCATATATATATATATATATATATATATATATATATATATATATATATATATATAAGGCAAGATCCTTTGACATCAATGTCATAATTGAAATTCGACACCTCATCTGAGAGCCGTTAGATCAAAAAAGATGAATGGTGTCGTTATTTTTTTGATCTAACGGCTTTTAGATGAGGCGTCAAATTTGAAATTTGACATCGGTGTCAAAGGATCCTACCTCTATACACACAGTATCCATGACAAAAAGATAATACAACAATTAGAAGGGAAAATAAAATAAAATACAATAAAATAATACATATAATAATTATAATAATAATTATCAAAATAAAATAGAAAGAAATATAGGGAAAAAAAGAAAAGAAAAAAGATTGAAAGGAAAGAAGCAAAGAAAATAAAAAAAGAAAAGTTAAGAAAAGAAGAAAAATGAAAGAAAGAAAAAGAGATAAAGAGGAAAATTACTAAAAAGGAACCATCTGAAACATAGGAGTAAAAACAGGTGTAACCATCCACCATTTTTATAATTTTTCTCCATTCCATCCTAAGACACATTGTCTGCTAATATATATTGCATTCCATTAAGTCTTGTTTTACTGATCTCTCCATTTTTTTTGCAAAATTGAACCCAGATATCTAAAAGCATCTTTCTTGAGTACCTCTTATCCAAACAGATGCGCGAAATCTTGATCTTTATCCCTAACCAAAGAAAACTCACACTTCATATACTCATTCTTGAGGTGAAGAGGTGCCGGGACCCACAGAAATTATTATATATTGTTTATATGCTGGAAGGTGAAGCTAATAACTGGTGGTCCAATACCACCCGACCTATGGAGATGCAAGGTAAGGAAATTACCTGGCAGTTGTTTGAAGGCATATTCCTTGACAAGTACTTTTCTAGAGAGGCTAGGGAAAGGAAGTAGAACGAGTTCTCATAGCTGAAGCATGGATCTATAACTATTGATCAGTATTTATAAAGTTGAATGAGTTGGCAAAATATGCCAATTATGAAGGACATTTCCTACTCCTGTTGCCTTAGCTTCCAAGTTTCAGTGGGGTATGAATGAGAAGATTTCTAGGAAGATAGCTAGCAACGGTTTTAGAGATTTTAGTACTTTGATTAATCAGTGCAGGAAGAATGAAGAAGTCTGTAGTGTGCCTAAGAACAAGAAGTTTTCTAATATCCAAGAATCTGAATCTAATAGAGCAACTGGCTCTACTTTTGGGAAGAACAAGAGGTTTGACGACAAGAATAAAAAGAAGTTGTAAGTTAGACAATTTAATGAAAAGTTTAAGAGAATCGAAAAACCAATACAGCGGTGATAATGATAGACCTTTGTGCCTAAGTGTGGCAATTGTGGTAGGCATCATAAGGGTGTATGTTGATTGGGCCAAAATATTTGTTTTGAATGTGGCAAACCTGGTCATTTTTCTAGCGAGTGTCCCCAGATTGTGGGGAAGGCTACTTATGTTCAAGTAGTCGATCCCCTAGTTGTAGCACATGTTTACACTCTAGAACGTGAATAGTCAGAGAGGTCTCCAAATATGATAAAAGGTATAAATTATATAGATGAATGTGGTATGCATGACCTATGGAGGTTGGAGCTACGCATGCTTTTGTTGTGGGCTCATGTATATTGTGTGATCAGGCTACATCTAGTGACTAGAGTACGTCTATCATGTATGATTTTCCATCTTGTGAAGGTTATGACCGCCACTAGAGGGAAGTGTACCACTTGAACACCGTGTAATGAGATTGTGTTATTTGGGTAATTGGTACTAGACCAAGAAAGGCAAGTTTTAAGTACCAAGTAGGTATGTGTGACCCTTAAAGGCGTAAAGCGATAAAAATCCTTAAGCATATCATGGGGACTTAATGATAAGAACCTATACTAATGTATAAAATGAGGAGAGAGGCTAATTCATGAGATATGTGATTTATGTTACACATTTATATGCTAAGTCACAGCTAGTAGAAGAATTTAGAAGAGAGAAATAAAAGAAGAAAATGATGCAAGAATAAGTCAAAACAAGAAGAGTGTTGACTTCTTGGTCAATAAAGCATAAAGTATAAAGTGATTAAGTGAGGTTGAATTAGTGATTAAGCACAAAACAAGAGCCTCCATCGGTTATCTTCCTCACTCATCGGGAAATGGTCATTTTAAATGAGAAAGTGAGCTCAAAAACCTACCTTTGTCTAGGGACCATGAAAAACCTTGAGGTTGGAAGCAAAAATGCATAGAATCCTAAGGAGAGCAAAACCAACCAATTAGATTTCAACAAAATGCCCTTGAAAGACATATATTCTAATTAAAAAGTTTATGATTTCAGTAACTTGGTGATTTTGGAGAGTTTCTAGACCATAGGAGCTTGAAAAGATTATCTTCTATCATTCTATGATGATTTATGTTGAGTTTTCACAACCTAGCTCATGCTTTTATGGAATTCATGAATATTGGATTTTTGGTGAGTAGTGCCATACGAAAATATGCATTTAGAAGGGATTTTGATGTTATTTTCTTGTTCTATATGATATAAAAGTGAGCAAAGTGACTCAATTCTTGAGGAAGATTCGTTGGAGGAGTCATTGATTGAGAAACCTAGTTTTCTCTAAACTTACAAAAGGGTAAGTGATTAATATGAGTATATGAGATGATGTATAGCCATTGGACTTAATATTATTGTGTTGATTGAGTTGGATAGTGGTTAATGTTCATTGGCTAATATAGTATGGAATGGATTAATTTGAAGCCATTCGAAGCTTGTATTTTGGTGAATCTACTAAGTCATGAATTCGGCCATCCTCGGAGAAGAGTAATTGGAAATTGTGAATTTTATTTGAAGCTTGGAAGACATTTACAAGACCACTTCAAGTACTTTTAAGGTGAGAAATTCTTGCCTTTATATTGCAAAGATGTGAACATTCTTGATATATATGGTTAATTGGTCATGACTTGATTGTGGCATGAATTGATATGTGAAATGTGTTAAAGAATGTTGGTCATTGGAGAAGAAATAATGGAACCATAATTTGAACCATTGTGGAAATTATGGTGTGAAATTAAAGTAAGGGTGCCTTGTGTGTATGTTTTTGAATTATACTTTGATGATGGTTTTTGGCATGAATGACTATGTAAAAAGTGATTGGAAATGATGTGGAATGGAGAAAATATATTGAAGCCAACCTAGTCACCAATTTTGAAATTATGGTGACTAATTAAAGTGTTGGAATTTAGTGTTTTAAACACTTGAGATGGAATCTTGATGGAGGTGGTTATTGTAACACCCCGTTACCGGACCAGTGTGTTATCAACAAATATGATATTAAACGCAGTTAAAATCACATCGGTTATTTGAATTTACGGGAAAACTTTTTCTTTTTAATACCGTTGGTAACTTTCAAATAGCGGTGATCATAACTCAAAACTTATTGCGGAATTATGAAAGACATAGCTTAATACCATGCAACTAACATTTCAAGATGCCAAGTGGCTCCCATAAACCAACAAGGCTGAAAACTTATTTTGTTCAAGTTCAATACTAGTGTATTCACTATTTTCTTATTATCCAATTAATTTAAAACTTCTCATTTGACTCTCAGCTTTTACTATGTTATAACCCTCTTTGTTAGCTACGCATGGGTTTAAATCACGCTCAATTTGGAGCTCTATAGCTCGAGTTACGCCAATTTTACTAAATCATGTGTATGCTGAGAACGGGGTGTGCACGCTACAGGGCGCTAAAGCGCCCACAGGCATAGAAGAATTACATTTTTTGGCCGCCAAGGGCGCTTAAGCCCCCTGAGCGAGCTTAAGCCCCCACATCAGGACAATTTTCTATATCTTTAATTTTCATGTATCTTTCTTGGGGGATCAATCCTACACATTTTATGACCAATTTGACAAGCTTACAACATCAATGTATTAATGCTTAATCCTAACAATTCCTTGACCTTTCATCATACATGAGACGAAAATTGTGCAGCACCTTATTTGTATTTCCAACATTTCCCCAAGTTTTTCAACTATGTACCTAAAATCATATGGGTGGCACACACAAGGACCTACAATGCCTTGGGGCACTTACAACCCATCACAATCCAATTTACATATATGATACTTATTATGTTTCAATCACCAAAGTTCATTTGCATGCTTTTGCTAACCATAATTATAATCAATTCATAACTAGGCCTAAAGCCTTCACATTACATTTACATGATTCTAATGCATCATAGGTGGCTATGGATAGATCCCATGCTCACACGGAATATACAAGGCATGACATTTTCAACATGCATAAGTTTATGACCTAAATCCAAAATATTAAACTCTATACTAAGTGTATCCAACTGAATCCTCTAACATGTGATGCCTTCCATATGCACCTCATGCTTCACTCCTCCAGGCTCAACCTAACCCGAAATGATGTCCCCAAATGCGAGGTGAGATATACAAATATATCTCAGTAAACCAAGGGTACTAGAGAATCACTTCACCCCATGGCTAACTCAATGTACAACAAACAACATAGTATGAAATGCATGGTATACAATATCACAACAACTGGGCACAAATTCAAGAACATCCACATCAGGATTACGTTCAAGGACCCCATCGTATAACTCCCGGAATCTTCCTGTTGCCTCTCCCATGGAAAAACCCAACTGGAACTCTTCATGAGCCCTAACCAGCGAAAGTCCCATGTTTGGATCATCCTGGTACCACTCCCAGAGTCGGCCCCACGGCAAAACCCGACCGGAATCCCCAACGAAAGTCCAAACCAACACACATCTACTGGCCAGAGATCAAACAATTTACACACAACATGCTCCAAGCATGTCACACAATCAAGCAATAATGCATGAACATACATATTCACAGAATGTTCAAAGATACAAAATTCAACCACAATCTTCCACTAGGTGTGGTGGAGCACACAAGGGACTAAACTCAAGTTCCAAAGGTTTACCTCAACTCCGAAGCCAATGCTCCATACGAAAGTTCCAAGCTTAATCCGTTTCCATAGCGTCCGTGAGAGGCAACACAAAAGGTTGGTATAGGGCTCCTCCACATCATACTAAACCATAAGAGCATCAAACCACTCCATGAATGCAAATATAAGACAAAGGGCTGCGACTTTTGGGGAGGATTTTCTCAAGATATATTGGGTTTCATGGCTTAATACTACTACCAATGTGTTTGGATGGTGTTTTACAACAAGTTTGGTGACAAATTTTGCTTGATTCGGTGCACTATAGGTGAAGTTACAAGAGGAGGAATTCTTGAGCTTTATGGCCATAGAGGGGGGAAGAGAGAGAAAAGTCAGGAAAATGGTGAGTTTGACTCACTTATGCCACAGGCGGATCCCACACGCGTTTTAACTTTGATCAATCACCTAATTCCGATCAAAAATTCAAAATCTACATATTTTTCTGGTCCATGAAATATTTTTGTTTCCTAAAAAGACTCATAAAAATTTCACTCTTATCGGTACAATTATATCGCAGTATTTTTTACACCTGGAAAATCACTATTCATCAAAATTTTCAAAACTTGCCTATTCACTCAATTTTTCGTCCTGAATTCATTTCCGGCATTATTTTTCATGCTTCGGGTTACGTTTATGGCAAATTACCATTTTGCCCTTGGTACTCATTTTGACCCCAATTTCAGGATTTTCGCTAATCCTACCATTTTAACCCACATTATCTCATATACTTTCACATTTAAATTCACGAGGTGTTATAGTTATTATTGGTTGATAATGTAAGATTGGAACAAGTGATTAAATGGTGAAAAGTATTGAGATAACTATATTGGTTGTCTTGTGTATTCCAAAATTCAGACCATGACAAAGTGTTGAAAACTTGTGTCTTTAAGACTTAAAATGGTTAAATTGATGATGGATTATTGATTGTTTGATCATGTAGTTTGCAATCAAGTAGTAACTTGGTGTGGAGCAAGCTTTGGATCAAACTCTTTGTGAAAGCCTTAGTTCTTGAAAAATCAAGATTAAGGTAAGCTTATGGACTTGCATATTTTGTGTGTTGATTAATGATATATGTGGAATACATGATATTGATTAAGTTCGCAACCTTTAACTAGGTGATCTTGTGGTAAAAAGTGTTATGGATTGACTTGCTTAAATTAATAAGGAAGCTTGACAAAAAGGAAGTCTATTCAGGTAAACTTTTGAATCTTGGGGTTAGTCCCCTTATGCGTTCCACCATGCTCCATTGTGGAGGAATGATTTATATGATGTGATATATGATAACAATAGTGATGGTATGATCATGCATTGATATAAAATGATATAATGATTGATACTTGATAAATGAGATGTTGATTGACAAAGGATAAATAATTGAATGGATCTATGGCCAGTAGGAATATATTATAAAGGGACTTCCCTTGGAAACAACCTTTGCGGATCTCTATTGGAAGTTCCTAGTGTTGTGTGAAATGATGAGTGATAGAGGTTTCCCTTGGAAACAACCCTTGAGGATCTCCAAGTGGTAAAAACATAAGAGAAACAACCCTATGTTGATCTTTCTTGGAAGTTCCATGGATTGTTTAAATAATGTGTGATATAATGGACTTCCCTTGGAAACGGCTCTTGCAGATCTCCAAGTGGTAAGAACCTAAGAGAAACAACCTTGTGGATATCTCTTGGAAGTTCCATGGATTATAATATAATGTATGTTATGCTATACTGTTATTATTATGTATGCATAGGTGTTGCGATCACGGCAAGTATACAGGCCATACAAGTAATAAAGGATGAGTAGAGTATCGTCCCATGAGGATTAAATGCACCAAATACTATTCTCACTATTCCCTTTAATTTGGACAGACCAATAGGTGTAAAGAAGAATAATTTTGAATGAAAATAAAATTAAAAACAATTGCAATTAAAGTAGAATTCAGGCAAGAATACATAGAATTAGAACGGAATTTAAGAATTTAATGACAGAGACCGTAGCTGGGGAATATTTCACCTTCGACCCTCCTTGAGTAGTTTAAAATAATTTCAATAATAACTCATCTCATATATTTCTAACAATTCATCTTCTTATTAATTTATTGGTTAAGCCCTAATGTCTTAGTGTCTTTAACCCTTTAACCTAATTAGAGTCCTAATGTCTCAGTAATTCCTTTCAGATTACGCATTAAGTGCAGTGAATTATAAAGTTTGCAATCCAAGCAAGCCTATGTCTAGATCATGCAAGAATTGATATTTTACCCTTGTCAAGATTAAAATTTCAATATATCTATTGTGAATCCTAACCCTCAAATCCATATAAGAGTGATCAATTCATACAAGGATACAGATATTAACTCCAAGGTAGGACATAAATAAACTGAGATATTTTATTAAAGAAACAAATTTAAACCAACACAAGGATTCACATCGGATCTATAACCCTAACTACAAAAAGAACTTAGCTAGACATAGCCGGTTTAAACAAAATAAAGAAATAAAAAGAAATATATGAAGTCATGAAGAAGACGAAGATAAAAGAGATTCAATGTGGAACGATCTTCTTCATGCTTCTTTCTCTGAAATCTTTAATATCTAGCTCTCCACTTTTCTCCCAAAAACCAAACACTGCTTTTGCCAAAGATTCTCAATAAAGGTTTCCTTTTCTCTTTTATATGATTCATCAAATCTCCACAAAATATTTTCACAGAGTCCTTTTCATATACAATTTGATTCCACTTAAAAGCTTTTGGCGCCACTCCCGCGTTACTGGCGCGGTAACGATAAGACATGTTTTTGAACCTGACGCTATTAGCGCGACACCCGCGCTATTGGCATGGGCGATTCGTGCAGCTTCAACTTTGGTTCTAGGGCTGATGACGTGGTATCCGTGTTGATGGCGCGGTGAAACAAAAGACTCAGTATACTCTGGCGCCGTTAGCGTCAACTTGACGCTCTTGGCGTGGAACATCTTGAAATTCTTCACTTTCTGGCGCTGGTAGTGCCAGTCCCGTGCTACTAGCGCGGACTATTTAGCTTTTGCTTTCTCTTGTTCTTGTGATTTGATCTCTTTTCATGCAATTTTACCTACAAAGCACAAGATTATTCATGAGGGCAAGTCAGAGTATAGATTATCAATCTTTATTATGATTATGGATATTTATAGCTCAATTTAGATTAAATCCTTATTATTTTAAGCCTTGAAAACATTATTTATAGCTCAACTTGTGTCATTATATTAATTTCATAAATATTTTTTATCAAATTATTTTTCAAAGATATAAAATTGTCATCAAATTCTTTTACCGGAGAATTTAGTGGTGATATAAAATGATAAATTTGTTATCAATTATATATATTTAAAGAACTAATTTGATCTCTACCAAAAATAAAACAACTGATTTGATAAAAAAACTAATAAAATAACAATTTAATTTAATAAATTAATTTTTAATACTATAATCTTTGCATCATTAATTTAAAGATTAATTTATTATAAAGAAATTATTGGTACATGAGGGCTGTAAGTAAGTAATTCCATAAATTTTACGGTTTTATGGGAATCTCCAATAATTACTGTGTGTCTTTTTATAATTAAAGTCAATATTACAGTGGAGCCCGCACGTCCTTTATGTGTCTTTGTCGGCTGCTTTTATAGCATCCTTGACAACAGAAAATTCTAAACAGCAAAGGAATGGTAAATTAAAAACAAAACAAATCCTAAACGTATCTAAAAAAAAAAAAAAAAAAATCCTAAACAATTTTTATTTTTATTTTTACAAAAGAAAACACATAATATATGGCACAACCCTGCAATTTTTGTCAGGATAATATTTACATCTTGAAATTTATTATCTTATATATTTTTATAAATGCTAGTTTTTTAATTATTTATAGACATGAAGATTTTTTACATGTATAAGGAATTATATATATATATATATATATATATATATATATATATATATATATATATATTAAATTTAGGGTTTTATAAGAGTTATGTGGTAGGAAAAGTGAGTGTGTTATGTTATAGAGACTCGTTTTACGTGTCGGAATTTTTTTGTTGTTGCGGGTCCCACAAAATGTTGTGCGTGTAAGAAATTTTGTGTGATCATATTAAATGATAGATGATAAACTCTTAATTTTAAAGGGTTTATACTTCTCTAGCCATTGGAGAAGAGCCTTGTTTCCTGTTGAGACAAATGCAGCGGGTCTCATAGTTTAATTTTTTTAAAATAAAATGAATGATACACTGTTTATGTAAGGGTGGCAGGAGAAGTTACATTTTCTGTAACATAAAAAGTTTTAGGGGAATACTAAGAGAAGAATTGTCTCTTATTGAGAAAAAAAAGTGGGACTAGCAACTTAAAAAAAAAAAGTAAAAATAAAAGCAAAAGCTTGGCACAGATGTTAATGTATATGTAGAAATGAAATTTTGTCTCAGAGAAAAACATTTGGCAAAGTTTTATACCCTAAATTTAATATAATAACTTACGAGATTAATCGTCAGGTGGTTGCTTGAATATGGTTGTCCTTGCATGTGTTGCGATGAAATAAGAGGTGCTAGTTCCAGCAAAGATTTTAATCCTCAATATTCATAAAAGTTGGAGTAACATAAAAGGAAAAGGATCCATACTTAAATGTGTGAATATATAATTAATAATGAAGCATATTATTCTAAAGTATATATCGTACATGTAATGAAGTGGACGTTTATGGTGAATAGGGAGATTTATGTTGTACTATTTACTCAATGGAGAAGATCAATCACAAAAGGAGAGAGAAGATGAATGTGGGATAAAAAAAAGAAAAATAAAAAATAAATACAAGTAACAAATTTTGAAAGGAAGTGATAGGTGCGATTGTGGTACCAAAAGTTTGCTCAGTGAACAGGGGTGAAAAAAATTAAATAAACTGAATTAATTGTAAATTGTATTAAAAATTATTTTTTAATGAATTTAAGAATTAAATATTTTCTTCCAACCAGTTCAAGAATTAAATACTTTTCTAATATTGATACAGTTTAATAATTAAATCACTTTATTAATCTGATTCGGTTTGGACTAAAAAATGAACCAAACCAAATTGCATCACATTTTTTTTGAATTGGTTCGATTGAAGCGAATCGAATTATTTTTTTCGGTTTGGTTCAATTAATTGTGAATATCCCTAACTATGGATAAGGGAAATAAATCCTTTCATATTTGCATGTTTATAAGTCATATTAGATAAAACATGATAGAATTCATTCCCATGTATAAGTTACTATCTGGGAGACAAATAGATAGATGGTGAAAAATAGATGTATGAAAGAATTGAAAAATATTGTAAATATAAACATTTATCCTATCATATAATAATAATGGGAGAAGAATTTCGGTGTCCCAGACTACTATTAATTCAGTGGTCCGGACCAATTAAAATCAAATAATTATTGAGAAGAGAGGAGAAATGAAAAAAAATAAATTATCTAAGTGTTATCCCCCGAATGGAAGGACCATGTGGGGCTTAGAGTACCAATTTTATTTTATTTTTGATACATTTCAATCGGTTCATCGTTGTGCGGCGAGTCCCGGGATTAAGTTTTAAACTCCTTCCAAAAATAGTATTGAGGATAATCAAATACATATTCTCATCTCACCTCAACTGACCTACCATTTGCATAGGTGTGCAAAATAACTAAAAAATTGAACCGAACCCGAACCGCTCTTAAAATAACCGGTTTTTAATGAACCGAACTAGTTTTTTAAAGAATCAATTCATGAACCGAACCGGTTTTTGAACCAATTTAAGAACCGAACCATTTTGAACTGAACCGAACTGAAGCGAACCGTTTCCGAACCGAAGCGAACCATTTTCAAACCAAACCAAATATATTTTTATAACTCTATTTTTAAAATTTTTAATTTTTTTCTTTTCAAAAGAGGGTCGATCCGAACCGAACCGTTTCTGAAACGAACCAATTTTGAATCGAACTATTTAAATCAATTTGATTCGATTTTTCAAAAAATCTGATTCGGTTCGACCATGCATATTCCTAACCATTTGGTTGGAGCACCAATTTTTTTTTTCCTAATAATGGGCACGTCAAGGCCGAAATCACATGTCCGGACAATACGAAACTGATATAAATATTATGAGAAATGGATCCTCTCATTTGTAATTTAACATGATCATGTCATGTGGGAGGATCTTAACCATTAATAATTAAATCAACGGTGATGATTATGTAACTTCTTATTTTTATATTATTTCTCTCCCCTTCTTTATCACCATTAACCCACTCATTTATGATTATGATTGCCCCACATGACATGATCATGTTAATTAGCACATGAGATGATACACCTTAGATTTGATATACAAAGTTCGTTGTTTTGCTAACTTGGTGGCTGTCTATCCCTACAACTCTCAGGCCCGAGGTTCATGCATACACAGCTATATGAACAGGAGCTCACAATAATTCACATGGATTAGTTTCTTTCTTTCTATCCCTCTTTTTCTGAATAAGTTGGATAACTAATTAAGTTTTTCTTTAATTTTTTTTTTTTTTTTTGCTTTAAGTGTTGGCCCACTTACAAGTTACAACCAACCATCACCTGACTAAGCCCATGATCTACAATAAATCTAAATTTCAAAGAACTCTTTCTTAAAGCATAATAACCTCAAATTACAGGCATTTAAAAAAAAATTCATTCATATTATATGCTTTAGAATGAGATAAAGAGATGCGATGACATTGTCCGAGGCTAACGCAAAAGATCAATTATGCTAGGTCATGATTCAGGACTAATACTAATATTATTATCAAACTAATAACAGCCACAAAAGGGTCTAATATTGACATGCAGAAGATATTTATGATTTACTATATAAAGGATGTTAGCAACTTAGCATTTCATACTAAAATTATTAAGAACTGGCTATATTTTTGTAAAACTCACATAAAAATACAATTTTGTTGTATGTTGTCACTTATTTGTTTCATAAAAAACTCTAATTCCAAATATTAATAACGGAATTAATAAAACAATAACCACTTAAACCCTATTCTCACTCATATGGTCTATGAAGTACCGATGCTTCAAAAATCATGACGTGTCGTGTCCGACACTTACCGATACTCTCCGACACTTCGACACTTCCCGACACTCCATCATGCGTTATAGAAATTCAAAAAAAAGTTCAAAGATTGCGTTGCGTTGAGTTTTAGTTCCAACTATTAGATTCATTGGATTACAATTACCATTTCATTAAGTTTAATATAAATATCTGGAATATCTTATGTTTTTTTTAAAATTGATGAATATTATAAGTTTAGTTTCATTTTTTTTTATTAAATTATTGAATATTAAATATAGTATATACAATATAAATCAAAAATATATTTAATATCAAAACATGTCATAACGTGTCAAAATCTAATATTTTTTAGAATTAATGTGTCGAAGTATCGTGTCACGTGTCGGTGCTACATAGCATATCGTACATTATATAGAAATGCAGCTGTTATTATTTATATAACTTTTTCTAATTTTTCTAGAAACAGGGATATCTTAAAAATCAATCCAATCTAATGCAAAAGCAGCATAGGATTTGCGTAAATCCCACTTGATTGCTTCACCTTCCTCAGGGTTCTCTCTCTCATAACTTCAATCCTAAGTATGATTTATACCCTCTTCTCTTTAAATCAACACAATTAGTTCTTGAGTTTTACCCTCTTCACTCAACAACATACATATAGTTTCCACCTCCTGAAAACGTTTCGATGACACAAGCACACGGGTAATTAATATATTTCACTATATAGAGGTAGAGTCAGTGACAGCTTCATAGTTCAGAGCCTTCGTCCATAATTAAGAAACATTGTCCTCTGTGTCCCTTTTTTCCCACATGGGTCGGCACTCGTGTTGTTTAAAGCAAAAACTAAGGAAAGGTTTATGGTCTCCTGAAGAAGATGAGAAGCTTTTCAATTACATAACCAGGTTTGGTGTTGGCTGCTGGAGTTCTGTTCCCAAACATGCTGGTAATTAATACTTTATTAATTTCATTACTAACATGAACCAAATTCTCCTCATTTTCTTTTTCTTTTATCAATGAAGGAAGAAAAAGAAAAACTCGCTTTATGAATTGCAGGGTTGCAAAGGTGTGGAAAGAGTTGCAGATTGAGATGGAT
The DNA here is from genome assembly GCA_032173675.1 of Gastrolobium villosum. Taxonomy (NCBI): domain Eukaryota; kingdom Viridiplantae; phylum Streptophyta; class Magnoliopsida; order Fabales; family Fabaceae; genus Gastrolobium; species Gastrolobium villosum. Next base: position 192,655 of record JAVKPL010006165.1, read on the forward strand.
AAACTATTTGAGGCCTGATTTGAAGAGAGGGATGTTCTCTCAACAGGAAGAGGATCTTATAATCAGTCTTCATGAAGTTCTTGGAAATAGGTAACAACACTCACATTGAAAAATAAAAAAATAAAAAAAAAATGGCCTACCCAGTTTAAATAGCCACTTCGTGAGTGTCTGGGGAAGGAAATACTCTAGGCAGTCTTTCCCCTACTTTTTGCAGGGAGACTGATTCAAACCCACGACCTGACACACCACGGCAAGCAAAGCCGGCCCTTCACATTGAAAAAAAAAAAAGGGGGTATATTTGTTAATGCTTCAAAGAGTTTTTGAAATGATTAATTTTTCAATTTTTAGGTGGGCTCAAATTGCAGCACAGTTACCAGGAAGAACAGATAATGAGATTAAAAACTTCTGGAATTCATGTTTGAAGAAAAAGCTAATGAAACAAGGGATTGATCCAACAACACACAAGCCCCTCCTCATTACTGAAGCTCATATAAAGGAAGAGAAGGAAAACACAGAAACAACACTATCTCAAGGGATTTTAGCTACATCGACAACATTAAACGCCTCAAAGGGTTCACCAATTCTAATGAATGATTCGAATTACTATGATGCTGGGCTAACTGTAACAGAAGCTTCGAGAGAAGTTTTCATGAGCAAGCCAGCATTGGATCCCTTGTCCTACTTTGAATTCCAAATGGGTGTTGCTCATTCTGGTTATGATTCAAGTGTGAGTCATTATCATCACCCAAGTCTTGGACAATTTGATCAGAACCAGTTGGGAACAGATTCAAGCTATGGATTCTCTTCGATGCCAACTCTAAATAGTTATGAGCAGAGGAACGTGTCGGTGGCAGAATTTTCTGATAACAATTCAGCTTCAAAAATCAGTTCTTTGTTTATGAATGATCAAATGAAAGAAAGTTCCAGCAATAGCTCAACCATGAGTAGTGTTTATCCAGCAACAACAGGGTGTCAAATGAGTAGTGTGATGGAAAATGCAGGGTTCTCATGGGACGGTGAGAACAAGTTGGATCCTTTGTTACAGTTTCAAATCAATGCCATAAAATCTGAAGAGTTCAAGACAAGTTCAATGGATTTCACTACCTATCCGTTAACGTCACTGTCAGAAGATCTAACGGGAGCAAATTTTGATGTATTCCAGCATATATGAACTGTAAATTCTTTTTTTTTTTTTTTTTTTAATAATTTTTTGAACTCTTTCTCTCCTTATTGAAATTTGAAACAAGTAGAAAGCATAGGAAGATGTTGATAGTACAGAAATTTTCTAGCAAAAGATTTGAAATTAAGATGATCCTTCATCACCCCTTCCCCCTCCGCATATCTTTACTTTTCCTATTGATGTATCTTTTTTCATCAGCAAAAGTTTGAAAGATGATTATTGCAAATATAAGAGTGAAGCTAATTTTTTTGTGGTCCTAATCTTTCCACATATATATATATGTATATATATATCCACCTCTAACTAATTATTACGAGCAGTCATAATGCTTTTATATATATATAAGCATTTTTTTTTTCTCCTTTTCCCTCCGTCTTACTCCTCTTCCTCTTCTTTTAAAAAAAAAAAAAAAAAAAAAATTCAATTATGGTCCTTTTCGGGGTTAGCTCTTGCTGTCTTCCACATAAGCTGGTCAAAGACTCAAATAATCAAATGTGATAAAGGGTGCTTGCTATATCGTTATTTGCAGCGATGCAGACATTTAGAACTCATTGGGAATAATCTATGGTCAGTGATAAGATTTCACCTGAGTAGAAATTAATGTGGAAAAACCTTGTGATCTTTAAAAAAAAAGAAAAGAAAGTAAATACCAAATAAAAAGCTATTTGGGGTCCTTAAGGACTTCAAAATAGACCCATTCTCAGGCGGGTCCAGGGGGAAGACCCCCGTGGCGGGAGACACCACCAATGAACTAAATTAGTTCAAATATATAAGTGGGTCTGACACCACATCTCAACCCAAAACGTTAGGCATTGGATTTATGAGTCCTTTCACTTATTATACTCTTCACTTAGCCCATTACCAACCAATGTAGGACTCATCCAAGTACTCAACCCGTCTCTTAGCCATTCACCAGGTTAGCTTGAGGACAACCCGACTCTGATACCACTGTCAGGCATGTCCAGGAGAAGCCCGTGTCGAGGGACATCACCAATGGACTAAGTTAGTCTAAATACACCAAGTGGGTCTGACACCACATCTCAACCCAAAATCTTAAGGCATTGGGTTTATGATGTGTTTCCATTTATATATATATATATATATATATATATATATATATATATATATATATATAAACCGTGGCCCCTCACAAATTCAAAAAAGACCCACATTAGTCTCTCAAATGTATTAAAATTGATCCACTTTGAATTTCTTAGGAACCACAAATAGCCTTTTTATTTGCTAGGCACTGAATCGGGCATAGTAAAATTTGCTGAAGACCGATAAGGGTATTTACTCAAAAAAAAAACCGGTTGCGATTAAATAAAACAAGTTCTTTGAACCAAACCGGTTTAAACCGTTAGATTTGGTTCAGGAAAAAAAAAACGATTTGGGTCAAACCATACTCACCCCCTAGCCCATGTGTTTCTATATATATACACATATACACGTCATTGTTCAGATACACATGTATACAAAACATGAATGGTGTGTTTAGATACACACGTATATAAAACAAGAATGGTGGGCTTTAGTGTACATAACAAGATTATCCGCGCCTATTGTATTATGAGCTATACTGTTTTGCTGGCATATGATCCAGGTGCAGGCTCCAGGCACCACCATGCATTTGTGAATCCCTCCAAAAGGTTAAAATTGGTTTCCCAAGATCTACATTATTGGAGAGAGATACCATTGTTACTGTAGGGTCTTCTCTTCTTATATACGGTTCAATAAAGATGTCCAAAGTTGTGCCTGTTTTAAAGTCTTCTTTCATTTTTTTTTCTGTCAGCACGGGCTGCCCCAACACACAACGCAGCAGTCCTCGGTGCCATAACTTCATGCTTATATATGGACATATCACTTGCATGGAGATTAATAATATAAATATGTGTGCTCACTGCTCAGCATATACCGTCTTAGCTCTTCTGGTTTATGACAATTTTGAGAAATTATATTTCGGAGAGAACGTGATTGTGCATTTTAATTATTGCATATTAATTCTGAGCTCAGTTATGACTTGGTGAGTGATTTCAACATAGTAACCTCAAATGTGAGCAATAGGAGAAGATTGAGAAGTGAGGAGACTAGTTGGAAATTCTAAGTATGTTATCATAATGGGTTTTATAATTCTCATTTAATATGAAAATTACAATTTTCCTATCCTTCAATTTTCGTGCTGGCATGGATCTTATATATAATTTTTTATCACATGAGTCCCACATATTTTTTATCTCTACAACATAAGATTTTAATTCTCCTTCAACATGAGAATTATAAAATCCTATCATGGCCTCTATGGGCCCCACAAGATGCGAGGCTGCATAACATTTAATGCGTAAAAGGTTATGGCGTGCATAGGAGGTGTGAGAAGATATATGTGTTAAGTGATGATGGACTTACTGAGCAGCCATATGAATTGGCTCCATAAAGATAACTAATTTTAAGGAAAATGAACACAAGGACACCATATATGTCTCTATCTCTCTATAGCACCTGCAGCAGTGCTGGTGGGGAGGGGTTAAGATGGACAATTGTCCTCCTCAATTTCATTAAATTTTTGCCTTAAATTATACTCAGACTTAAATTAAAGGTAATATAACATAAAATTATCCCCTTTCATTCTTATTATTCTTCATATATAAAGAAAGGGATAAGATTCGTTTATAATTTTTTATTTTTTTTTACAAATTACGCTAAGTACGATCGGTCGTACACTGCATTATTTTTTCAAAAAAAAAAAAAAAGTATGACGGGTCGTACTTAGTTTAGTTTGTAAGAGTTTGTAAACAAAACAGTTTGTAGATATAACCTGCCGTAAAGAAAATTTGAAAAATTTGTCAAAATCTATCTATGTATCAACTCACTATCATGTCTTTATCTCAATATCACCTGTTAGTACATGCGTATGCCAGTAGAGAGTCATACATCACAATCAAAGTTACTCCCAATTTGCACGAAAAGGGGTAAAAAAAAAAAAAAACTAAATGTTCTCATAGATTTGGAAAACAATAGTGACACTGATCAGTTGAGAAATCCTATACAAATGATGTTAGGTCTTTAAACAGACTGCATGTGATTTTTGGGCCAATAGTACCTTTCATAAGTATAACATACAGAGTTTTCCAAAAAAAAAAGTATAACATACAGAAAATGAAGTACTATTTTCAGAGGGAAATATAACTATCATGTTGCATGACAATTATATCATGTTGTAGAGACAAAGTTGATGAGATCTGCTGTTTAATTTGTTTTTTATTTTCTATTTAAATAGTAGACCCCACCAACTTTATCTCTACGACATGATGTAAGTTGTATCATATAACATGATGAAATACAATCTCATTTTCAAAAAAGAAGAGTGAAGTACTGGGCCCACGCCACTCAATGGTCCTATCAGCTATAAACCAAATTACGACGACGAAAGTCACTGGACAATAATAACCATAAAAGCTAAGCATTGAGACCGTGCTTCAATAATAACATTCTTAATACTCTGATACAATATATAACTTATAAATTGAAGTTTACAATTGATTACCAAAATTGGAAGGGGACAATACAACATAAATATTAAATAATGATACCCCTTAATTATACACTAAATATATGCATTTAAACTTGTGCTAGGACGAATTGCTGATGTTGGAGAATAAACTATTTCCATACACGGAGTCACTAAGAATAATATATGATTAATTTAGTTGAACAAATAATGATTTCATTTCTTAAAAGTAATTAAATAAGTTAAATAAAAATAATAAATTTGTAATTAACCATACATAAGTAAGACTACCCTACCCCTAAGTATTGGACACCAAGAAACTAATCTAATCACCATTAGGCCTTAGTGACAGTGGTGCAAGGAAGAAAATTTTCATTGAGAGTTAGGCTACGGAAAGGGCTACATAGGCTAGATTAAGTGTTTTGGTGTAGCTGGTAGGTGAGTGAAGCCGAGAGAAAAACAGTGTCGAAAATCGATTTAATGGGGGTGGCAATGTTACAAGTCCCACATTGGTTATCTATACATGTGGGGTTTATAAAGCCTTGAGCACTCCCACCCTCCTTTGAGCTAGCTTTTTGGGTGGTGACTCAAGGTTCGTAACAGACACCAAAAACAATCAATCACCATTAGGCCTTAGTGACAGTTCGCGTGAAGAAAATTTTCAACATTACATAGCTACATCGTACATGAAGTGTTTTGGTGTAACCGGTGGCGGTGATGAGAATGAATAACTACTCGGCGAAAATCGATCTAAAGCTTCAAATTATGCCAGATATTCAGAAGAAGAGTATTATGCGTTAAGCCACAGCTAGCATGTGCCGTCCACGCGCTACACGCAAATTACAAAGGTTCTGCCGTGGAGCCACGGAGTCTAAATAGATTTCCAACTTCACACGTTATTTATTAATAAAAAAATTGGGTGGTTATATTTACTTTATCACTTGTACTACTTGATTAATTATCATTATTGAATTAATTTAAAATCAATGGTTAAAAGGTGAAAAAAATAAACTAACATTAATTTTAAATTAATTCAACATAATCAATTAAGTAATCAGAGTGATAAGTCTAAAATAGTAATAGATATAATATTTTCCTTTATAAAATATGTAAAAGTAAAATTAATATTCCCAAATAAATAATAATCTATTTTATTTTGTATTTTTATATTATAATATAATATTATTATGTTAATAAGTAATATGAAAAAATCCATGTTTAATATAAATTGTGTTAATGGAGAAGTCGGATGATACTTGAACACACCTTGGGCTTTTTTTATTTCCTATCTCATACAGCTCACAATGCGGCAAACCATTCGGTGTTTGGTAGACGGAAATTTTTTGAGATTTTTGAAAATATGATAATGGTAATCCTATTTATTTACGTTTAATATAAGGTTTATGAAATTTTCCCGAAAATCTAATTTTTCCAGCATTTTGTTTTATGTACAATTTTTCTTCTAAAATATCATTCAAAAATACCACCAAAGATGTAGTATTCTTAGAATCTCATGTGTTGAATTTTTTTCCCACTTTTTGTTGGACAAAATCACGATAATATTTTAACCTGCCAAACAGTTTTTTGGTAATATTCTCAGGAAAGTTATTTTTCATCGTATTCTTGAGAATCACGAGACACGAAAAAATTTATCCTGGTTGATTCAATTCCAAAAAGACATTTGGAAGTGTGTAATAAAATTTTAAAAAATTCCTAAGAATCACTATCACTACAGAGATGCACTGCTGGTCTGCTGCCAACTATATATTCGCACTATATATCAAGGTCCATAATAAACGAATTATTATTCCAACCAAATATTAATTCATTTTTCATATAATAAAATATCCAAAATATTAATAGTCAACATAATTATTTTTCAACAGTAGCCAAGTATATCAAAAAAAATTAAGTGGAAACGTGTAGTCTTTGCTGCTGTTGATGTGTATCTAATAGACCGTTGTATAATTAGTCGGCAAAATTTGACCTAAAACTTGAAATTATGCCAGATATGCGACATTGACAAGAAGAAAGATGCTTAAGCCACAGCTATAGCATGTCCACATTTCATTGAGGAGAGAGAAAAAAGAAAAAAAATAATTAAATTAATACAGTTACGGGAGCATGTTAAAATACACACACACGTTATACCTAAGTTACCAAAGGTTTTGCCGCCAAGACTTGATAAATAATTATCAAAGAGGTTCTGATTGCGGAGACAGTCGTGGTCAAAATCATCAATTGGAGTTCTGTGCAAAATTAAAGTAAAAAAAAAAACGCAGTTGTTAAAAGCAGGTTCAAAATATATCATGATTAGACCGCCACAAAACCTTAGTCATTATCTCTTTTGTTGAAATCAAATAAGGCGAGTCTTGAAACAGTAATAAAATTATTTCTTATAATTTGAAAGGTTATAAGTTTGAATATAAATTTTTTCTTTTAATAAAAAAGTAAGACCAAAATTGCTTATAATTTATCCGAAGGTTTTTTAATTTGGTATCAGAGCGTTCGAAATCTCATCGCCTCTCACTTTCTTTGTAGTGGAATTTTCACATGTAGATGAACTTGTATGTTGTCCGCCCTTCAAGCCGGTGGGCTCTCGTGTGAGGGGGCGTGTTGAGATATATAGTCCCACATTAGTTGTATGGGCAACCAATGTGGAGTTTATAAGGCTTGGCCACTCCCACCCTTTGAGCTAGCTTTTGGGATGATGTATCCTAAGGTTCTTTAACTATTGTTGAGATATATAGTCTCACATTGGTTGTATGGACAACTAATGTGAAGTTTATAAGACCTTGGGCACTCCCACAGTAGCTTTTGGGGTGGTGTATCCCAAAATTCTTTAACTCCACATTAGTTGCCCATACAACCAATGTAGGACTATATATCTCAACAAAGGTTATAAGTTTGAATATAAATTTTTTCTTTTAATAAAAAAGTAAGAACAAAATTGCTTATAATTTATCCTTACCCTTATGAATTAGAAAGTTTTCTGCACTGAAATTTGCTGTTAACTTATGCAACACAAGTAGTCCATTCCAAACAGTGCACATTATACATGCCGACACAGCTGCTAGCTAGCTAGGTGTTTGAGCACAATTTTAGATCTTCATAATAAAAAGTTAAAAGTATTAATTAACAAAGAAACCGTGTTAAAAAGGGAGGAGAAATATCAAAATCAATGATAGTCTACCAAAAGAGGGAAAAAAAAATCAAAGATAGTTGAAGCGAAATACTTGAAATACAACCCTTTCTTGGTCAACTAATTAAAAATGCGGCCGACAAGTGATATTGGGATGCTTTTGCTGAATCATAAACACAACAAGTTCTTACCATATAAGATAATAAAGGGACACTACAAGATACTGTCTCATACTTGAAAGGGGATCGGATCGATAAAGAAGAATGTTTCTAGTGTTAAATAAAGCTCCTTTCTCCATGTCTCGCGTTGGTGGTCAACTGAACTTTTTTCAGTATTAAAAGTGATTCTTCTGAGTTCAAAGTTGAACTTTGCACTGCAAAGTGAAAGATAAGAGAGATTTAGAACTCTCAGCATGTTACTAGCATCTATACATATATATAATAACCTATATTCAATTACTAATTACTACCACCACTTTTTTCAATTATATATGAAATTAAGTACCGAAAGAATATGTATATATTTTGATACATCATAATCTTAATCACGAATTAATAATATTTTTTATCTATTCTAATCCCCGATCGAGCTTGTGACAATTATCCAATAATTTTCTTCATGATTCGAATTCATGCTCTTTTGATAATTTGTTGTGAGTTCATATTGTCACTTGAATCAATTTCAGGTTACTTCAAACTTTGAAAAAGAGTATATATATTAGGAGAATAATCTGTTTACAAACTTTTTTTTATAAATTACATCAAGTATGACCAGTCATACACTCTTGATTGAAGTATAACCAGTCATATTTAGTGTAGTTTGTAAACAAAAATTTTGTAAATATAACATTCTCCTATATATTAACATAAGAATGAGGTATGCATAATCTTGTTTTACAGTTCCTTCATCGATTTATCAATTATCATATTAGACTGGTTCAAGTATTGAAAAGAAGTGACTCTTTCTTATAAGATCATTTTAGAGTAAACACCCTTTTTGGTCCTTGACAATATCCACAAAATCATTTTTAGTCCCTGGCAATAAAAAAGGACCAAATTTGTCCCTAAAATAATAAAAAAAAAAGATCAAGGAGTACTTATTACAATTAATAGAAGGACTAACGTAATCATTTTTTCATAATTTTATGAACCAATTTCATCTTTTTTATTGACAGAGATTAAAAAGGATTTCGTAGATATTGCCATGGACCAAAAAGGGTGTTTACTCATCATTTTATTAAGGGAAACAAGCTATTTACCACTTGAACTAATGGTCATTGATATGTTTTACAGTTCTTACGAGCTAACTTTTAAACGTTCACCGTAGGAATGATAGCTAAATTGATTGTTTTTGCAATTGGCATCCAATCAAAGAACTCAAGGAATTGAAAAGAAAATGAAGTTAGGTAGACACCAATGATGCATGGTGCTTAATTGGGCTTGAATAGAATGCTAAAGTGATGCGTTGAACTTAACCTCAGAGCTTTTGCTTCTAGAGGAATATATATGGACCATGGCCATGGGATGATGGGAATAAAAGACGATGTTAAAAACGGATTCTCACTGTCATTGGGAATGATGGAGGCCATAGACCTAAATAATATGATTGCAAGCACAAGTCAGAAGGAATCGATAATAGATTGTAATAAGGTGCCATTAATAAAACATATTGTTCCCTAGCATCATTGCAAAAATATCTTTTAACGATTATGTTTGACATTTTGCGACTCGTTTTCGTGGTAAAAATTGCAAACAAGAGTACCTTTACCGAATGAAAACGGCTTTTTGGCTTAAAAGTGATTATGACCTAAAACACCACTAAGGAAGCAAACTACTTTTTTCTGTAGGTTTGTTGATTTTATTAAGGAAAAACATTTTCTCATGGGGCATGAGAATTCAACTCTCATATTAGTGACCCTTCGATTTGTATGCAAGATTTTTTTTTTTAATAAATATGGAGTCCACACTAATTGAGTCACAACATGAATTCTCATGCAACATGATAAAATCAAATCCCTTTTATTAATTACTCTGGGGGCTAAAACGAGAAAGCAAACAAACTTGAAAGTACATAAAGCATTCCTTAATTTGAACGTCTTAATAATAGCTTATTATCAAAGATAAGCTAGTAGTTGACAACTCTGGGAAGGTGTTTTCCACTGATTGGCCCTTTCTTCGTTTAAATTAACGTGTTCATTGAGTCGATGAGCTGTGAGGAGTGGCTTTCTAGTTTTACCGAACTTGCTAATGATTTACTAGGTTCAACAAAGTCAAGTTGAAGTTGAGTTTTCTTCTTACTCTCAAGACTTCATTACCCAAGTTGAAGTTGGTACTAGTTTCTGCAAACCCATAAGATCTTTGAGATTTACGAATCAACTTTTACGTTTTAGCATATCTTTATTTGGTTTGGATTTCATTTGAATTAATTAAATTAATTTAGAAATCAATTCGCATGTTTAGAATCATTATAAAACTGGATTTACATTGATTTATAAATCAATTGTACTATATATCATAACACCTTAATAATTTTACTTTCTTATACTTAATTAGATTTATCAGAATGAGCAACTAATTAAATAGGGATGAAACTATTGTCATTGGAATCGGACCAGCCATCAATCGGTCCGGTATGGCCAATGGATCAGTTAAGTAATCGAATCGGTAAATTTAACCACTAAATCGGGTCTGATTAGATCAGCAATAATTAGGGTTCAACCGATATTCAACCGGCATTAATTTGCTATTTGAACCAATTTTTAGAACTTTTCGTAAAATATTTCAAGAGTTCCATACTTGAGGATCAAACCTTGCACATAGTATCAAGGACATACAACTTTTTTTTCCCCCTTTTTTGGTGAAAAAGGACATACAACTTTAACCACTATATAAGTTGATGTAATCAAATTATTATAATTTAAGAGTTCCATATTTCAAGTGATTTAATCAATCTATTATTATATTTATTATAAATTTTTATATAAATGTTGTGAAAAATCACTTGGCATCAAACTACTGAGTTAGTGCAATTTCTTGGTTTTATTGCTTCTTTTATTATATTTATTGTATTATTTTTGGAAGAAGGAAATGAAGCTTATAAATAGACCCTGTTGATAGAATTAGGGATCTATCACATTACACTCAGAGGAAAACCAACGGTGGTGCTCAAAAGGATTCTTTCACGGATCTTCTTCTTCATATTCTTCTCTTTTATTTTATTTTTATATTGAATATTGGATTTCTAGCCATGTTAATGGTTGGCTAGTTCTTTTTATTGTAGTCAGGGTCACGATCCATATGTGAACCCTTGTTACAACGGATTGATTTATGGTGTTTCATTTATATAATTATCTTTATCATTACTTTGCGCGTAATTTCTATTTTCTTTATTAGAATTGATCACTCTAATAGTTGATAATAGTATGAGGGTTAGAAACCTAGATAGGGATATTGGGGTTTTGATCTTGAAAGGGGATAAGATAGCGGTTCGTATGCATGCTAGGAATATATGTGTATTGAATTATGGATGCCTAAATTATTGAGTTCATTGCTTAATACCATGAGGAACATTGCAAGGAACTGGGATTCCAATTGGGTTTAAAGGGTTAACCTTGCAAGGAATTGAGGGTTAACTATTAATATTTTTAGATAATAATTTATCCGAGTAATTTTATAAATGAATATTGTAAATCAATCCAGAGTAAGAAGCGGGAATCATACAGTGAGTGTATCCTGGCTACAATGCTTTTCTCATATTTCTTTTACAAATCACTTCTCATTGTTATTTTCAATTTTATTCTTCATCACATAAAAATCCCAAAAATAAGTCTTTACTTTTAATTTCACTCAAATCGACATTATTTGTCACAAACAATCTCTTTGAATCCCTTCCATTCTTAAAGAGAACGTTTATTTGATATTTGATTTCAATCCCTGTGGAGACGATACTTTACTTACCTTCTATATTATTTGTGCGACCGGTATACTTGCCGGTGAGCATTAGCAACCTCACGGGTTAGTTGCTCAAAGGGAGTCGGGTCTTGTTTGTCTTCTCCGCAAGTGTCTATATAGTCTCAAGTAATCTCCACGAGCTTGATTTGGCAGATTTAGCAATGTTGTTCGACCATTTGGTATGACTCGGAGTAAGGCTGATAATTCTCTCTTTTATCGTCATTCCACTTCTGGGTCTATCTATTTGGTGATGTATGTTGATGATATTGTCATCACAAGTAGTGATAATCATGGGATTACTCTGTTGAAGCAACATTTATGTCATAATTTTCAGACCAAGGATCTTGAAAACTTTGATATTTCTTGGAAATTGAGGTGACCTAATCTAAAAATGAAATTGTGATATCTCAAAGGAAATATGCTCTGGATATTCTTGAAGATACTGCTTTGTTAAATTTCAAGTCTATTGATACCTTTATGGATCCAAATATCAAGCTTCTACCGAATCAGGGGGAGCCATTTTCAGATCCTGAAAGGTATAGAAGATTGGTTGAAAAACTGAATTACCTTACAGTCACTCGGTCTGACATTTCATTTGCGGTTAGTGTGGTAAGTCGGTTTCTTAATTATCCATGTCAAGAACACTAGAATATCGTCATTCTTATTCTTAAGAATATCAAGGCATCTCCAGGAAAAGGCATTGAATATGAAGATAAAGGTCATGTTAAAGTTGTTGAATACTCTGATGTTGATTGGCCCGATTGTCATATTGATTGGAGATCTATTACTTGATATTGTGTCTCCATTGGAGGCAACTTGGTTTCCTGGTAAAGTAAGAAGCAAAATATAATTGCCAGATCAAGTGCTGAAGCAGAGTATCGCTTCATGGCTACTACTACTTGTGAGTTCATTTTGCTTAAGTAACTTCTTAGAGAGCTTAAGTTTGGAGATACTGGACCAGCAACTTTCATTTGTGATAACCAAACAACACTACATATTTATTCAAATCCAGTGTTTCATGAAAGAGCCAAACATATCGAGATAGATTGTCACTTTATTCGAGAGAAGGTCCTTGTTGGTGAGATTATGATCAGTTTTGTATCCTATAATGATCAATTAGCATATGTATTTACTAAGTCTTTGAGGGATCCTCGAATAGAGTATATATGTAACAAGCTTGGTGCTTGTGATTTATACGCTCCAGCTTGAGGGGGAGTGTTGAGTATATATAGTAGAAGTAGTATAAACTTAGTCTCACATCATGTATTTCAGGTTGTATATACTCAGTAGTTCTATATATAATATAGCCTAGCCTCCGCTGTGTTGTTATGACACACTGATTTATTTCAATATTCCTTTCGTCTCTTGTTACTTTACAACATACATACAGCCTTAGCACATGTGACGATAGAAATAGTCGATGAGCTTTACTCCGAAGTATACCAAATTGTTTGAAGGTATACCATAACATTGCAAAAAAAAAAAAAACCAAAAAAAAATAGATACATTTAGTTCAAACAAATGCAAAGGTGTATATTGAAATAAAATAAAAAATGGTGTTCTCTTCTAATTTGAAAGTGATATTTACACTATCAGAAATTTCTTTAGTTTACAACTAGAGGTACAAGTGATCCACACACTTCTCCATATGGCAATCGTTGAGTGAGTTGAATTGGAAATTTCAGTCTCAATTTGGGGAGCAAGCAAGCAATACGACTTCCCTTCTCCATGCATATTTGAAGTTTCAACTTTCTTGTTTAAGCAGATGCATCAGGAGCATGCATCTTTGCATGTTTATCACAAGCAAATTATTTTCTACTTCAAAAGACATACCCATATCTCACTTCTCCATTCTCCAATTCCCAAACAACATTAATGCTATTGTGCCTTAACAAAAGGTGACTCAAGATCCTCATCCTTTGAAAGCTCCATGTTGGAAGCCTGAGCGTTATTAGACCTAATTCCCATTCCCCCAAACCCATATTGCTGCACAACAAGTAATGAAGAACGTGAACCAAAGCTATTTGATGCCAACATGTCCCCTAAAACACCAAGTTCAGGACAATCAGTCCATTCCAATAATTGTGACATGACTAGAGAGTTCCTTCCTTTTCCTTGTCCTAAAACATATAAATCATAATCTCCTTGGTCCAATTCAGTAAGGACTTTAGGAATATCATCACCACTATGCACTTCCTTCTCTTCATAACTTACGGAATCCTCATTATGCACTGCCATAAGCCTAAACAAATTTACATAATCTTCATCCAACTCTTTTTGCTGATCATTATCTATTACTGTAGAAAATAACCCACGAGATTCACTTCGTGCTGATGTATCTGCTTCTGCAGCCTTTCCAAACAAAAGAACACGAACCATGGAAAGTTGGATCCTAGGATGTCTTGACATTCTCCAAGCAATAGCTAAGGCTTCACGATCATCAGGCCCACCAATGAAAACCATAACAACACTCCAATTAATCTTGGAAGGTAACCCAAGACCACGATCAACTAAGATTCCCAAAGAACAAGGTGCATCTTGCACAACACTTTGGTTTATCTCTTTGAATGTAATGTTTACTATCTCTAGAGTACCTTCTGCACTTGATTGTTTGTGAAATGGAAGGAGAATTAAGGATGCTTGTTTATCATCTGCTAAACTGTAAATGTCCTTATGAATGGTTCCGTAGGGTGACACAGCAGTGAGAGTCTCCACACTGGTGCGATCATGTGAGGATGCATATTCTGTGAAAACATTAACAAAGCTTTCAAAGTCTTCTTGTGATTGGTGGGAACTTGTCTGGTCATGATGTACGGCGAGAATGTTGGTGGCACGTCCTTTGAGCTCAACAAGTTGAACAGCAAATAAACTTAAAGGGGAAACATTAATGCTATTGCATGCTTCGAGGATGCTTGTCATTCCTGTGGCTTGGCGTGTGTTGTGGAAACAAACCAAAACTCGTGTCTCTGCCCCTGCCTTCAAGTTCTGTACAGTCCTCTGCTTATTTTGCTCAAATCTCTTTATTGGCTTGTATATGTAGTTTATGATAGGAGACACTGCTAATGTCATGAAGAGAAAAGATAACACCATAGTTGAATACCCTTCCACACTCACAATCTGAAAATAAAATTATGAGTTATTCACTAACTATCTTTAGCTTATAGATTTAGTTACCATAAATTGAATATCCAAGAGAATAATATAAAAGATAAAGCCAAAATATATATATATATAGAGGTAGGATCCATTTTACTAAAGTTTGAAATTTGACACCTAGATACCATTAGATCAAAAGAGAGAGAGTGTCACATGCTTAAAAAAAAAATCAGAGTCGTTGATCTTGTTTGATCTAACGGCTATAAATGATCAAATTTCAAATTTGACACTGATGTCAAATTTCAAATTTGACATTGGTATCAAATTTCAAATTTGACACTGGTATCAAATGATACTACCTCATATATATATATATATATATATATATATATATATATATATATGGCAAAATAATTTCTGCAGCTGCTGCACATATAGCAAAAATTACTGCACCCGATATAAATAGGATCAATGGATCCTTTTTTTTTAAGTTGTGGGATCCACTTCTCTGTGTCAGCTGCAGATAACACTCTCTACAACTATATATATATATATATATATATATTCACAATATGTCAATCTACTCAATCATCAACTTATAAGGTTTTATTATAATTTTATTATCGTCAGATCAAATATAGATTAATATATTTCACTAAATTAATCTGACGATAATAAAAATAAGAGTAAATATCATTTTCGGTCCTCAAGAAATTTTACGATACCCACTTTACTCTCTAGCATATAAAGAGGCTATTCGTGGTTTTTAGAAATTCAAAGTGGACCAATTTTAGTCCTTTCAAGGGACTAATATGGGTCTTTTTTTTAATTTGTGAGGGACCACGGTTTCAACTAAATTGGTCCATTTTGAATTTCTTAGTGACCATTAATAGCCTTTTTATTTGTTAGGAACTAAATTGGGAATCGTGAAATTTGCCGAGGACCGAAAAATATATTTACTCTAAAAATAATAAGGAGAAGAAGTGATATACTCAACTGGTGATAAATATAAGAGAAATGAGACTCGCAATCAATATGTACCTTCTTGTCATGTGCTAAGTTAAGCATTATAAGTGGCAAGAAGCCTTTGGTGTTCATAAGTGCTCCAAGAGCCACACCATCTCGGAAAGGCATACCATAGAGACGAGTGGCTATTACGGTGCTTATAATCTTTGTGGTGCATAACAAGAGCACGGTTACCACTACAGGAACCAAATTTGATGCTAAACCTTTGAAGCCAAATCTGACGCCACAGCCAGCAAAGAACAAAGGTGCAAGATAGCCAGACACAAGATCATCTGATTTCTCCATCAACAATTCAGTGAATCTTCCACGAGGAAAAATCAATCCATAACCCAATGCCCCAACAAGAGAATGTGTACCAAGCAATTCAGTAACAGCAGCACAAGCGAAAACACCTATGATCACATAAGACAACTTGTAATTGTCCCACTCATTCGGATTGGTTTTTTCTACTAATAACTTATCAAGTAAAGGGCGTAACACGAAGTAACAAAAAAGGCCAAAAACAAGGGTGCTAAGAATAGAAAGTGTGGCTCTTTCACTGTGAATGACATATGGAATCAACAAAACAAACATAACCCAATTATAAAAGTCACTAATTGTGGCTGCTTTTAAGGCCACTCTACCAAGCTGTGTATAGACGATCTTGAGATCTGAAAGGATTTGAGCAAGTACAGGAAAACTTGTG
This sequence comes from Gastrolobium villosum, assembly GCA_032173675.1. Lineage (NCBI taxonomy): Eukaryota > Viridiplantae > Streptophyta > Magnoliopsida > Fabales > Fabaceae > Gastrolobium > Gastrolobium villosum. The sequence goes on from JAVKPL010006165.1 coordinate 209,239, forward strand.
ACACTAAGTGCTAAAGAGCATATTAAATAAGCCTTAGGTGTGTTGAAATGTGTCAATTCAGGATGAGATTTTGTGGGGAAATTTAGAGAGTAATAATGATATATCATAGCCCCTAATGCCATTGGAATGAAAATGCCAGCAATAGCAATGCTTGTTGCCTTCCTTCGTGCTTGTAGGATACTGTCTAAGTTCATCTCCAATGCAGTGAGGAAGATATTGTAGATTAGACCCACATATGCCATCGTTTCAAAACTAAGCAATGCTTCTAGACGTACTGTTCGATGATAATATTCGGTTCCCCCTAATATGTCTGGACATAGCAGCATACCCCCCTACATTTCAAACACAGTGAAATAAAATAAGAATATACTTTTAAAATACAACAAATTAACTAGAGAAAAAAATTAAAATAAATGCTCAATGTAGTACAATGAAAAACAATATCATACATTTGCTTTATGTGATTTAATGCGATTCTAATACTATATAATTAACAAGCCCTCGTTGATACACAATGACTAATTTGACACATGCTGCCACGGCCCCAAAATTATATTCTCACATGATGCCACACACAATGTTTATAATGTTGTGGTGCTGACTCAACCAACGTCCTTCTATCATATGGCAGCATATTTTTACTAAGGGTGACAAAATGGAGAATAATTTTTCAAATATGACATTTTGATATATATATACATATGAGGAGGAGGAAGGTTATATTTACAAATTTTTTGTTTATAAACTACACTAAGTATGCCGGTCATACTTAAATCAAGAATATATGACCGGTCATACTTAGTGTAATTTATAAAAAAATTGTAAACGCGGATCATTCCCATATATATATATATATATATATATATATATATATATATATATATATGGGAAAATATTTTCTCCTGTTAAAAGGAATTATAAAACCCTATATATATATATAAGAAAAATAGACACATAGCATAAGTGGGGCCTACATAAAATTACGTCGTTTTGTTTATTTATTTCATAATATTAATTGATTCAAATGGTTATGATTCATTTTTCTCTCTCACTTTATCACCATGATCTTTGGTACAGTTAGAAAAAAAATTTCCTTTAAAATGATATATATATATATATATATATATAGTCAGAATCATTTTACACCAATATAAGTTACACTCTCAATCTTATCCGTTGATCCACTTATATCTAAGGGCTCTGAATTTTTAGTAATATGAGTCATTAGATACAAGTGGATCAATGGTCAAGATTGAATGTAAGACTTCTAATTCTTAGACCGCTATGAGAATATCTGCCTCGTGTATATATATATATATATATATATATATATATTCTTGTGAAAAGTGGAGAAAGAAAGAAAATAAAAGGGTGTTAATAGATGCACTTACAATTAACTCAGCAACAAAATAAGGTTGATTGAAAGGTCTGCAGATGTAATGCAAAAAACGGGTGGAAGAAACAACGAGAATCATTAGGGCGATAAGGCGGGGAAGGTTGGTTGATAGGACGTCTGAACCTTTCCAAACGGAATTGGGATTAATCACACGTAATTCGAAGCATCCCCAACTTGGTGGCTTGTTTTCCATTACTCCTCTTGATATCTTAAACCCTTTATCCTTGTGATATTAATTGGATTTTCTTCTAACTTTTATCCTTCTCCTCTCTTCTTTTTGGACAAAACATTGATACCTTTGTCGCCAACACTATCAATTTAATGTGCACATAAACGTGGGAAATGAATAGAAAGAGAGGAAATCAGAGAAAAAGCAAATAAATAAATTAAAACAAACATGTCCATGTCTGGGGTTTTTTTGCTTTGCTTTTTTTTTTTTTTTTTGTAAACTTTGTTGCTTTGTTTTCTTGTCTACAACAAGTACGTGCAAATTCCTAACTGATTGACTATTTCTGTTTTGAGTCATTTCTCATGTAAAACAAGTTCACAAATCTTTGACTGATTTCGTTCTCATCCCTCGTATTATTAGAATATCTTAATTAGTCAATCCTCTGTGTCCTATTATTATAATTTTTTACTAATATATATCAGCGGTTGTAGCTATATATATCAATCTATTTTTACATTACCTATTTGATTTTACCAACATATTAACAAAGGCAATGAGGATGCAGAACTTACGCAGGACGTAATGCTCATCCATATACACAAAATTTAATTACTATATAGATGGTTGTTCAGTCACCTATTGTACTTATGATTACCTGACTTTGATCTTAAGCAAGCTAAGCGACGTCTTGTGTCATGCCCTCTCGAGAGATTATCCATAAATCAATTGTACATTCTTATTCTATCTTCCGAAGGGCCTGTTTGGTAGAGGTGCTTTTTTTAGAATCCTGGAAATTTTCACTTGGGGTTGTAGTATACCTATATTTGCTATATTTGGTAGAGGAAATTCAAAAATTTCCCCATGATTCCCAAACGCCCAACATTTTGATTGTTGTGCAAATTTGTGGTAAAAATACCACCAAGAAATACCACAAAGTATGTGGTATTCTTGGATAATTTTTCAGAACTTTTGGGACTGTTTTACCCTTTTATTGCATCGTGCCATGTTGACGCAAATCTACAAGTTATGCAACTTACCAAGTAATGGTGGCAAATTGCCTAACAATCACCAGGTCGGAGAGGTGGTAGGTGGCTACAAATAGAGAGCCTGCACGGATCTGGAAATAGACGACTAAACACAACAAATTTGAAGTGTTGATAAAATAGAGAGACGGAAAGTGAGTAAAATGACCTCAAAAGTAACGCCCCTCAAGGTTAATTTCATAAATTGAATATATATTCCCGTCAATATTTTATTATCAACCAAACATAACATTTATAAAATCAACCCAATATTCCGAGATATATTTGTATCAATCAAACAACTTTATTTGTAACATTTCCGGAAAACTACCTTTCCCGTCATAATCTAGAAAATCAGATTTTCCATATTAAAAAAAATTTCTCCTCTACCAAACACCCCTTTAAGAACTTTCCACTTTATTGTTCCATAACTATTTTTACAAAATTTTCATATATCTTATGAAAGTCCGTTGATCCAAATCCTACAATTTGAGCACACCATCCTGTAAAATTATATCTTCTGGGGGCACTTACACTGAGCAACTAACAACGTAAGAAATAAATCATATATTTGAGCTATATAATGAAAAGGAAACAAAAAAAAAAATAGCAATCAGAATACACCACCACATATGCTGGTTCCAGAATCGTCATACCACAGCACAGTAATGAACCATTAATTTTCAGTGTCGAATTTGAAACCATAAATCTATCAGGTAGGAAGACCAATCAAATGAACATTATCAGCTAGCTTTCCAACATAAACTAGAAAATCACGATTTAAAAGTCCATAGCTTGGCCATTATTCTTTTTTTTGTATACAAGAGAATTTTAAAACAAGCTTGACCATTATTCTAAACTCAAACATAATCTGCTCAACTTGATCTTTCGGTGGATGCCAAAATAGTAATTGTGATTTTCTCTATCAGCATCACGGAGCCATAACTTTTGGTGGGAGAAGATCCTAAAGCTTGGACGCTAACCCACTCTGAACTGGCTTCGAAGCACCATTCTCCTTAATGTCATTATCTTTAGATTCCAATTCACATGGATTCGGCGGGACATCTACTGCAGGAGAACAGTTGAAGAATCCATGAGGCTGCACACAATAAGGGAGCTTCACAGGTCAGACAAATGAAAAACTTCCACAGATGCACTTAAATGCGTGACATGAATAAAATAAGGGTTTTAAACTACCACATATGCACTTAAATGCGTGACAAGAATAAAATAATAAGACCCAATCACCTGAAACAAACAAAAAAACTCCGACACAAAACAAAAAATCATTTCATCATTTCATAGAAAAGATGTGCTCTACTGAACATCGTCCAGAACAACAACGCCAAATCAACAATTCTTGGTAGTCTGATGTTGTTCAAAGCTCTTGGCATTTAAGCATTTTATATAGTTAATGAAAAGTTTAAAAAAAAAAAAAAAGAAGCAAGAGCAATTGAGCACGTATATCAAGTAACTTAAAATGATAGGCAAACAACAGACTAATCAAAAGAGTTCTCAGAAAAGTCCATGAAAACAATCAACCAATTAATTACCATGAGCATAAAACCAATGTGCTCCACAGGCATGACAGGCCAGTCTTCTAGACGGGGAACATGTGTGATTCCGAATACATACCTGAAGATAACAGGTTTAGTTTGGAGAAGACATATTGTGAAAAGATATTGAGGGTAAAACATTAAAAGTGAATTGGGACGAGAAAATGGAGATTGGAGAAACTTATTTCGCCCTTATTTGAATAAAACATTATGTAAACCACTGAATAAGCTAATTCTTGTTGCAGTTACATAGTGGAATATACTATTTTTACTGATACAAGTTAGATTATTAATTTAGCATTACAAATTTTGTAAAATATGAAATACGAATTCCGAGAATACTTTAGTGGAATTCAAGTATTTCTTTTGTGTGTGTGTGTGTGTGTGTGAGAGAGAGAGAGAGAGAGAGAGAGAGAGAGAGAGACCAAAGAACTATATTAGCTTCTTCCAATGATCGATTCTGCTTAACCCATGTAGCTAGTCCTTCGCCAACGCGTGGATTTTGATTAGGAAATTCTCCTCCAGGAAACATCTCACCCCGTGAATATGTTGTTACCCAAAGATTATGCTTCAAGAAAGCAGCTCTTCTTAAAAACTTGGCCTCAGAACCTGCCAATGGTAAGCAGTTTGAGCCAGGTACCAGCTTGTAGCCTGTCAACTGTCCGGTTCTATTGCATGTTCTTGTGTTCCTTACCTGAAGGATTATTAAAATAGTAACAGGTCTCAATCAAAAAATTAATTAGAAAGTGAACAACTATTAGAACCATAGTTAAACAAAATATATAATGCTCTAGTCTTCCACGTTAAAAGCAAAGTTCAAAACAAAATACCAGTAAGTAATTTCCAGGAGATAAAACCAAGTGCAAAATTGTCAGCAGTTGGTATGAAAGACATCTATAGAATTGTAAAATCATAAAAATTTTCAAAGATCAAGGGACATCCATCTGATTTGATTATTTACGCTTGGTGTAACAACAATTTCCCACCATTGCAAATAAGAAACAACAGTTTGACAAAGTATGAAATTATCAACGTCAATAGTCAGAAGCTGGGTGTAAAACCCAAGGAAGACTTACAATCCAATGTCGAGCAGTCAAAGAATTGCAATCACGCATGGCTTCCAATTCAGATCTGAGCAAAGTCTCTTCGGCATAGAATGCATTATTGTGAACATTATTCTCACCAGGTTCCTCAACTTTCATATTAACCTCCACAACCTACCAAACATCTTGAGAGAGTAAGAATGTGCACTCAGAAAAGAATTATGAAGCATTAGCCAAGCTAAGCTACAAAGATTAGTGGACCAAGAGGAAGCTATTACAAGTAAAATAGCAAACAAAGTATGTAAGTAGCCAACTCAGTTATTTCAGAGATAAAATATCGAAGTGGTAAAATTGCTTCTGAAGACCCAAGGTAGATTATTCAGAGGGACTTCAGCACTGTAATAGCATATAGCCTTGTCTTACAAACTTACAATTTCTGGGGCAGAGAAACTGTCATAAAACATAAGATAGTTTCATAAAACAAATAAGGAAAAGTGGCAGCACTTCCATCCCAAGTTTTGTGCATAAATGTTGAGGCGTTCATTGTAAAAATTATAATCAATAATTCTTTTAGGATGAGCCAGTATGGTAAGCAGTATAGCATGCTTCAAGGATGTCAAAATATATTTCTACAGGGTTATCTAAACGCCATCAGAAATGTCGGCTACTAAACTAGTACTAATGCATGACATGGGAATTATTCTATTATATAAGAAATGATTTTCATTAATACAGACAGAGATGGCAGCAACATAAACCGATATGAATAATGGAGACAGGTAAAATTCATTAATTCAATTCAAATTACCTGATTCAAAGCTTCACTAGGTTTAGAATCAATAGACATGTCCATGCGAGCTACAAAAAAGTGTTGATGAACAGGAGCATATAGACCTGGTGCAATCATGGTTCCATATTTGCGAAACTCTCCAGGCAGCAAAGCTCCTAAGCTGAGAATTCCAGTTAACTTGACTTCAGCCTCAATCTTTCCATCCTGGAACAACATATGCCATCATTTTTAACAGAGTCAAATACCATATAACAAGAAGATTAAAGAAAAATAAAGCAAAAGATAATACACAAGTAATTCATGAAAAGCAAAACAAAAAAAAAATTTATATAATGTTGACAGCGCAGTCAAGCAAAAATTACAAGCTAATTAATCACAAGGGCGATGCAAAGTCTCTCAATAATTCAAAGGATGACGAGGCTGCATATTTGTGAATTTATGAAATAATTATATTTAAAATATAATTGATGTAAGCAAATTTATCTCTTAAAAGGATGTGATACCCTACTTGCCTGATAGAAGTGCCAAAAGAATCCATACTCATAATTGGCCACAGTACATACAAAAGAAACAGAAAGTCTTCTAGACCTTCGGACTTCTGCTAAGCCAGTTCTCCAGTCTTGGTGCTTCCACAGAATTCCATTATCCTCCTCATGTAAACATACACAATTTTCAATTGTCTCCACTCCGCCAGTGAAATTTGTGAAGTGAGCATCAAAATATTTTATGTAGCCCAAACAATCGCATCCCTGTAACAACAAACTTTGACTTTAGAAAAATGGGAATCCAAAAAGAAAGAAAGAATAAGATGTCAAATAATAATACATATACAAGAGGACAAAATATAATTCTAAAACCTTCTTGAGGGAATGTGCATTTTTTCCCAAGCCATCTTCCCCAGCATCAAAAGCATTTTTTCTGTAATGTGGGTCATTTGGATCTCCATAGGGTACAACCATCTCCACAAAACTCAGCCGATGAGCAACAGGCCTTCGCCCTCGACTACCATCAACATATGCAACAGAATATATAACCAAACCTTCTTTGGGTGTGAATCCAATACGAAAATTCCACTGTTAGCAGAGAAAAAACAAAGAGAATAATTCAATATCAAGTTGCAAATTTAGTAATTAATAGTTACAATGCATCAACTCTTTTGACATTTCCAAAGAGAAATCAGTAAGTAATTTAACATCTACCTTCTGCCATTCAACATAATACCCATTGACACGAAAGCTAGGACCTTCTGGCTGAATAATTTGCAAGGGCTTTACATCACTTCTATCCACGCCACCTCTGGTTTCACCAGCAGTATAGTTCCTTAAGGGATCAACCGGAGGCAGAGGAACAAGTTTACGGTCTTCAAATTCTATCACCACCATGTTTTGCATATCAACAAGAACATAGATGCCCTCAACTGGGCGGGCATAGCCATTTTCCATAGGGCAATCACTCTCAGATCGACAAAATAAGAGTGGTTTGGCAAGTCTTCGGCCAGGAGCATCAGCCTCACTGTGATAACCAACACACCTGCAGTCACACAGAAACAAAGTTTCAATAGAGAAAATGCAAAGAAAAACAAAAGGAAAACCTCCAGACCAGCGGTCTATCAACAATGTCCATCCAACTAAAATTACCAGGGATCAACCATTACAAGGTCCATGTCTTCAACACCCCTTTTCCTCATAGCCTCAATAAACGGGGGGAAACTTTTAACAATAGCCTCGCATTCTGCATATTCCTCAGCATCCTGAAGATAGAGAGAATATTATGGAATTGAGAATTGCACCATATTAGAACTATAGGAGCTTAACAAATGTGGACATATTAAATGTGCAGATATAAATAACTTAAAAGCTGTTGTAAACTCCATGCTTTTGATTATTTTCATAACAAAACTTGGACCTCCAATTTCAGATATTACCAATCTGCCAAACCAAACATTACTTTTTCCGCTCACAGTGAAGAGAGAGATGTGAAATTTACTTCATTCACTTTGAAGGATTCGAAAAACCAATACATAAAATATTTAAACTTGTATGGAAACTTAGATTGAGCAGTATAGTATCTAGAGCATCTTTTTCACCTTATCAGTATGACTATAAAAATAAATAAATAAATCTGCTGTGGTAAGGAATAATAATAAAATGTCACGCTTGAATTTCAATATTTTAATCTGATTTGTTACTCAATACTCGTATCTGAAACTCTTGTTCCTGAACACAAGCAAAAGCAAGTCACCTCACTACAGGGATTGCTTCCATTTATGCAGCATATTCTGCAAGTGTTTCTCAAAATGTCAGTGCAAAAGCAATTAAACTGGCACTGAGAAGATTTCTATTTCAAAAACACTACAGTTTGTACACAAAGGTTAAAAAGGGAATCATAAATCGCAAGGAATAGATCAACATACCATTGGAGGCTGAACATCAGGAACAACATGTGATGAAATTACTTTTCCACGGTGATGACCACCTCGAGTTACTGCATGTACTTGTGATAATTCAACAATCCATAGACTAGTCAGGTTCGATATCTTGTTGTAAACAACAAGTCTAGCACATCTTGGAGGAAGTTTAGCGGGAATTACAGGCCCGCCTTTACTTCTAGGAAGTAAAGATGGTTGGAAAGGAGGAAAAAAATAAGCATCTGCCAGTGCAACAACATGTTTATCTGGTTCGAGCAAAACTACTTCAATAAAGCGCATGCTATCTCTGAGCTGTATGATATAAAGACAATGGAGGAGGAGAAGGAGAGGAATCATTCATAATCATTGCTTCTAAGTACAGAGACTCAAATTTAATTGTCTAATAATGTAAAAAATAAATAAAAAATATATCAAAATACATATCCTCGTAAACAAAAAAAACTCATGGTGTAGCTAACAACCTCAGGAGTAGCTCCAGCAGCCCTTACAGTTGCCACTGCCACAGAGATCTCAGCGGCAGATAAAGGGTCCAAAGGGTGGCTTGACTGAGCCCTTGTAGTGACTCCTGTGCAACATTACAGCAAATATAATATAAGAGAGAACACGATTAACTAATACAAAAACAAGCGAAAGCAAGCAGAACCAATTCAAAATTTTGCCAAAAGCAAAAAATTAATAAAATTGCAAAAACTCCAAAAAGAATGCATCAGTGCCAGTGATGTGATTGGCAAAACATATTACAGTCAGTTTCTTCATATATAACAATCAATATTGCCATGTGCTGATATAAAAAAGCATCTTCAGAAACAAATTCGAGTAGCAATCAGCAACAAACAAAGACTTCTTTTCTTCCTATTTGATTTTACAAACAAAATCTGCGACTTCCAACTTCTTTCTAGAAGCTCAACGTAGCAAATAGCATGGAAAACTAGCATCACCAGTTCAAACGAATTACAAATATTTCAACGAACCTACGTATACATAAATACACACATGCAACTGATGCAAGCACACACACACACACACTTTGCCATTCATAACAATATGAAGTTAATCTATAAACCACCGACTCTGACAAGGCGTTTTCGATAAGTAATCTGATACGTTAGAAAAAAATTCGGAGTATCGATGCTTCATAGAAGTTAATCACCTTTCGATTTTCATTTTCATTTTTTTCATTTTCTTTTGTGTGTGTGTGCATGCGCTATTTTAATTGAGAATATTTTATTTTATTTGCAAAGAAAGAAAGCAGTACCCTTAGCAGCAGGGGCATTGGCGGCCGGTTCAGAGAGCGAATCGACGGGGCGAATCAAGGCAACCTTGTTTGGGGGACGATCGTCGGGGAGTGCGGCGGTCCAGTCTTGCGGCGCGGCGGAGGGAGCGGAGGCTTGGCGGGAAATGGTGGTAGAATCGGCGTGGGAACAACAAGTAGAAGGTGAAGGTGACGTCGCCTTTTCCGAAGCTGAGGCCATTGCAAAGGGTTCGCTATCTCGCCGATTCCGCCACAATAGCTCACAACACAGTCCACTGACATACAGCAATTCACCCTTTCCCTCTTTTCCACGCGCCGGAACGTGACTTCGGACGAACACGAGAGAAAAGAAGAGGAGGAGCAAAAGACTGTGCTGAATTGAAACAAGAGACGGACACTTAATATATATTGGCAATTGAAGCCACGTGTTTTTTACTTTTTAGTTTTTGCTTTGTCTCTCCGTTTTTTTTTTTTTATCTTTTTGCTTAACGTAAGCTCTTTTTTTCTTTGGTACATAACGCAAGCTCTTTATTTATGGTGTTTGTCCCCTACGAATTTATGGCGTAACATGTGAGTTAATTTTATTTTATTTTATAACAAATTGTTTCTTATGTGTACTGTTCTTATGAGATGTACTGAATCTCGGTAGAATAGTAATATCAAAGAGTTATTTGTTCACAAGTATTTGGTACTTCTTTTTATCATTAAATATTGTAAAAAATAATACTATTATACTATCTTTGTATTTGTATTTGTATTTATTTGTAAGGTTTTACAAAAATTACGTTGTAGGAAAAATAATTGTGTTATGTTATAGAAATTCATTTTGCGTATCAGAGTTTTTTTTAAAATATGCGGACTCCATAAAATATTGTGTGTAAGAAATTTTTTATGGTCACGTTAAATGATAGATGATAAATCATTATTTGTATGAAGCAGTACACATAAACTTTTCTGATTATGATACTTGTATCTATTTGGTATTTTACTGCAGTCGCTATTTGTGAAGAAGATAAAGTTGGTGGAAGGGGCTTATCGATCGGATCCAATACGATAAGTTGTGGTTGTGGGGTTTGATAGGACGATCTGCTTTTGCTAATTGACGTTTTCATAGTTCAGAATTGACGGTGAGGGTTTGGTAGAAGGATATGCTTTTTGGTGATGGACATTTTCATAAAATCCAAATGAGTAGCTTTGACAGGTCACCTTGATGCGATGTTCAGGAGAAGGCAAGAGATATAAAAGAAATTAAATAATTAATTAATGTTTCTTATGTTATAAAAAATAAAATTATTTTTTATATAATATTAAAATATATAGGGTTATATTAAGAGAAGAAAAATAAAAATATGAATCTCCAACATTTTTATATATATTTAAAAAATCATATTTATCTCCTATAATATAACAAATATTATTTGCATTGAATAAATAGGGGTGGACGGAGAAGCACCTAATTCCGCGTTTGGATTTTAATTTGCTTGTTGCAAATTTCAGTTTTGATTCTGTAAACTATATTTTAATTTAATTTGCCATCATTCACCATATAAAAGTCATATTTGAATTTACATGTATATTATTTTTTGGTGAAATACATGTATATTATTTTGATTAAAGATTAATGTTACGAAAATCGGATCTGATCTTTGGTTCAATCGATCCAGCGCTGCAATTGAGTCGATGGTAAACCGGTGAATCGGTTCTAAAACGAGTCCAAGTGTAATAATATTGGTTAAGGCTCTTTTAAACCAAATAAAAAGTTCAGATTAAAAATCTTTCAATAATATATATATATATATATATATATATATGGGTTTTATAAGAGTTATGTCGTAGGAAAATTGATTGTGTAATGTTGTAGAGATTCATTTTACGTGCAGGAGTTTTTTATTTTGCCGCGGGCCCCACAAAATATTGTATGTGTAGAAAATTATTTGTAGTCATGTTAAATGATAGATGATACGGTACTGAAAAAAATGATAGATGATAAACCCTATATATATATATATATATATATATATATATATATATATATATATATAATTTTATAGTTATGTTGTAGGAAAAGTGATTATGTTATGTTATAGAGATTCATTTTATGTGCCGAAATTTTTTTTTATTTTATTGCTGCGGCCCCATAAAATATTGTGTGTGTAAAAAATTTTGTGTGGTCATGTTAAATGATAGATGATAAACCCATATATATATATATGGGGTCAATTTTCAGCTACTTTATAAGCTTATCTAAAGTGGCTATAAAAATACTTTTTCCTATATATATATATATATATATATATATAGGGGTTTATACCTTTCATTTCATTTCAACTAAAAAACTTCTGCAGCTCTCACATAGTCCTTGTGCTGAGTTTTTTTTTTCAATAAAATAAATGGGACCCACAATAAATGTAAATATGACATAAGATGACTATTCTTCTTTAAAAAGAGGAGTTATATTTCTATATATATATATATATATATATATATATATATATATATATATATATATTTATTTATTTATTTATTTATTTATTGAGGTCGAGATTGTCTTGGAATTAAAGCTATGGCCGGCTACATTCATATAACTTCAGTTTTCAGCATTAAAGCCAGCTATCAATATGAGGAATGTACAGGGACCATCAATAACAGAGATAAAAAGAAAAAGAAAAAATTGGTATTGTGAGAGAAAGTACCAAAAAATTACCGGTAGATTTGATCAATAGGAGCATGCCGCGTCATTCTCAATACTTTTCTTTTTTTTTACATTACATTACATGGGAATTGAATACACACCACTTCACTACACCCACTTGATGCACACCCACACCACTACGCTAGTGGTTTATTCTCAATACTTCTTAATAAATGCACTGTTGCACCTAATTTTCAAGGGTTTTCATTTTGTCTTTTAACATGACATAATAAAATTTTCTACACACACAATATTTGGTGGGGCTACATTTTTTAAAACAAAAATAAATAAATAAAAATTAAGGCACGCAAAATGAATCTCTATAACTTTACGCAATTACTTTTCCTACCACATAACTCTTATAAAACCCAATTTTCAATAATACGTGGTCGTCAAAATGCACTCCAATAAGAGGAACATTGATTGCACTGCGCATGAAATAATCAAATTGACTTTTTGTTCCGTAGCTGATTTGCTCACCAATAAGATTGAAATTTTGGAATCAACACTTAATACTAGCAATTATTCCAATCACGTTAAATGTACTGTAAACACACTTCAGTAGGGTTGAAATTTTGGAATCAACACTTAATACTAGCAATTATTCCCATCACGTTAAAAAAAAATTAAAAAGCTGGTTAATAAACAAAATAAGTTACCTTGTCACAAACTCAGAATTCATTTAAGCTTCAGATCAAAAATAAAATAAAATTCAGGAATCCACGTTAAGAGGAGTCCATAAAATATTTCATTATATCTCACGCGGATTACAGCTTAAACATTAAGAACATTACATAAATTAAACGGCCGAGCCATACCCATAGAGATGTGCATGGGTCGAACCGAACCGGTTTTTTTGAAAAACCGAACCGAATTGGTTTAAATGGTTCGGTCCGTATGTGATTCAGTTCGGTCCTAATTTGGTTCGGTTCGGAAGTGGTTCGGTTCGGTTCGAAAGTGGTTCGGTTCGGAACCGGTTCGAAGTGGTTCGGAACCGGTTCGGGTCGACCCTCTTTTGAAAAGAAAAAAATTTAAAAATTAAAAAAATAAAGTTATAAAAATTAATTTGGTTTGGTTTGAAAATGGTTCGGTTCGGTTCGGTTCGGTTCTTAAACCGGTCATAAAAACCGGTTCAGTTCATGAACCAGTTCTTTAAAAAATCGGTTTGGTTCATGAACTAGTTTTTTAAAATCGGTTATTTTATGGAGCGGTTCGGTTCGGTTCATGGTTCGACCCACTTTTTTAGTTATTTTGCACACCCCTACATACACAGGTCGTGTTTAGCCCTACTGATCGTAAAATATATGACACGAACTTTAGCGTTTACAGACGATAAACAAAGGGTTTTCATTTCCTCCTTTAAGATAACATAACAAACTTTCCTACACACACAATATTTTGTGGGACTCACACATTTTTAAACAAAAAAATAAATAAAAAATATGACACGCAAAACGAATCTATATAACAGTACACAATCACTTTTCCTACAACATAATAAACATAAAACCCATAAACAAAATGAACATTAAACATATATAAAATATGAGATTAATATTTCTGATATTATAAAAGATAAATTTATTTCTTACAAACGTAAAAAAAAAAAGTGTGAAGCCCATATGGGTCAATGTGAGAAGAAAAGAGAGAATGAAAAAAATATGAATTTCATATATTTTTAAATATACTACCAAATTTTTTCATATATTTATTATCATATTGAATCAAAGAGAGAGAATGTTAAAAAGTTTTTGAAAAAAGAGAAAAAGTTGATCAAATGGTGATTAGATAGGTAGTGAGTTGGTAGTAGAAGATTTTGGTAGTAAGAATATTCCTCCTCTATTATATGTGTGTAGTAAAAAAAATTATGTATCCTTATAACATAAAAAATATTAAACCCATAACATATTATATAGTATACAATTTTAATCGTTTTCGTGCATAATTGTACCACTCAATCGTATAATTCCCCCGTGCTGCAATAGAAAGTAGAAAAAACAAACATAAATAGGGACAAATCTGACTATAACCAACTTGGCATTCTTTATCTAATAAGAGTGTGTATATATATATAGGGTAGGATTCTTTGACATAGATATTAAATTTTAAAATTTGACATAAAATCTAACTGTTAATTTCTATCAATTAACTGTTATAATTTTCATCGATCAAACACATTAATTAATTATTAATTCCCAATAAATGATAATCATTAATTGACGAAAATCAACGGTTAGGATTTGGTGTTAAATTTTAGAATTTGACTCCGGTGTCAGAGGATCTTGCCCCATATATGTGTGTATTTTTGTTAGGTGTATAATATTCTGTTACACCGATACGACACACGATATTCTGATACGTTAATTCTAAAAAATATTAAATTTTGACATGTTAAGACATATTTTGATATTAAATAATATTTTTAAGGAAATAACTATTCTTATGCTACATGAAATAAGTTTTTTTTACACACCCTTCAATAATGGTGCAATTTATTTTTTCTTTTTTTTATTTCCTTATTAATTTTTCATGTCAAATTCCATAATAGAAAATATTTTATTTAAAAATTAATTTTAGTTAAAAAAAATAAAATTAAATTAAATTTGAATTAAAAAATTGTGTCGAAAAATATTCATTGCATGTGAAAAAGTATTGATAATGCTTTCGATGTGTGTCAAAACATTAGCTGCATGCCTGAAAAAATTGACCATATATCAAAACATATCGTGTGGGACACATATTTTTCTAAAAAATATGCGTGTGTGTAGTTATTAGGTATAATGTACTCAACTCTCAATTTATTTCTTGATGGTTCCGCAATTCATTGACGCAACAACATGGCTTGCTTGTGATTATATTCAACCGAAAGGTTGGATCAAGGGATAAAAAAATTATTTCCTTAATCAGAAGTTATAAGTAAAAGCTTGAACAGACAAGCTGAACTAAAAAATTAAAAATGTTATACTCATCTCAAGAAAAAAATTATATGTGGAACTTCTACCATTTATAGATGGTGGTGTGTATGGCCAAATTATGAATTCAGGGAAATATTGATTGAGAATTATAAAACCCTACGAGTAAAAGCTTGAACAGACAAGCTGAACTAAAAAATTAAAAATGTTATACTCATCTCATCGATATTTTAAGTCCAACTTCTACCATTTATAGATGGTGATTGATTATGGCCAAACTAGATATGAATCAGGCCTGACAAAAGGTTTGACCATGTATGCTTTGTCATCTTTGATCAGGAGTCTTTATTTTTCTCTACTACTTGTGTTATTATATTATATGACCAGTCATCAGCAAGTCACACGGGTTATATTAATTAATAACATTCTGTTAATCAGTGATTTGTTATATTAAATCCAACAACTGCTCTCTACCTGCAACTAAAGATGTGTATAGGTAGAATTGAATTGAATTTTATGAAAAATTGAATCGAATCTAAAAAGAAAAGAAAATAATTAAAATTTAAAGAAATAAAGTAATAAAAATAAAATACACTTCTTGAAATGATTCTTAAAAATCAGTTCGATTCATAAATTGATTCTTGAAAAATCAGTTATTTTAAGTGCAGTTCATGAATGGTCTTGGGAGAGCCACCCTATTTATAAGATCTCACAACAGTACTTAAATTGGACTAGTTCAAAGGATAAATCGATTGAGAAGACTCAAAAAAATGTAGTTCAATTCATTTCACAATTCAATTCAATTTTTTGGTTTTTTTTGCATACCTCTGCCCCAACCGAGAGAGAGAAAAAGTAAGAGTTAATAAGTCATTTGTTGGCGTCCAAGGGTAGCTCAGTTGGCAACTGAGCTTCCTAGGATTTACTTGAGATAGGGATTCAAACTCTGTCTCAAACAAATTCTTAGAAAATCTTTGAGGGTCAGAGGACGTGTCTCTCTCCTCGAAGGGGATTAGTCTCATCGGTAGCGAAGCTCAATGCACTCGCTATTCCAATGAGGGATAGCCTTCGGGCCGTACTACGACGACAAGATGACCAAAAGAAGTTGAATGAGGATATCCAGATTATACAAAAAGAAATATTATATATATTCTCTAGGATAAAGGCTCCACATGGCTTGAGAAAGGGGCTTAAAATACTCCTCTAACAATTCTAAAAGTTATATAAATTGATTTTTGTCCTTACAAAAAAAAAAAAGTTAAATTGTTGCTCTGTCCTTATTCGCGATAAAGGTTTTCAAGTGCCAGGTTAAGCACAAGGGCGGATCGAGGGGGGTTAGGGTGGGCGGCCGCGCCCCCAAAATTTGAAGAGTTTTTTTAATATAAGTATAATGCAAGAAACCTCCATTTTTTCTCTCCATTAATGTGAAGTAGTTTTCTCTCACGTAGAATTTTTAGAGCTTCTTTATATTCTCAGGCTCTATATCTATTGAGACTCCTCTAACTCTGAAAGCATTTTTCTCCCTCAAACAAAGTTAACGAAATGAACAATACAAAAAAAACAACAAGAAAGAGTGCAGTTCAAAATCTTGTTGGCGCAGACCTGGTGGTAACAGTTAGCATATGGAATTAGTATTAAATTATGAGGAAAGATCTGTCTAACAAATTTTTTTTTACAAATTACTCTAAGAGCCTGTTTGGATCATCTTACTTTTAAGTTAGAAGCTACTTATAAGCTAAAGCTAAAAAAAGAGCTTAAAAAAAGTTAAAAGTTGTTTGGTAATTACAAAAAAAAATTAGTTTAAAAGTTACTTAAAAACACATATTTTGAAAAATTATCTCTATATCTATCTTTATAACTCTTCATTAAAAAAAAAAAAAAAAAAAACATGTAATTCAAGAAAAACAGATAAGAGTTTAAAAAAATTTCCTCCTACATTTTTCTTCGTTATAAAAAAAAGAGTTTTTCATTATAAGAACTTTTCTCAAAACATGTTTGGCCTAGTTTATGCTCACAAGTAGCTTCTACCTTAAAAAAGAGAGGATTCAAACAGACACAAATATTTAATTATTCGTATTTTGGGCTCCCATATATTATGTTTCAAGAAAGAACAAATGTTTAATTTTTAACCCCCCACAGGAAAAAATTCCTGGGTCCGCCACTGGTTAAGCAGTGGCTGAACTTAACCACATATTTTGAAGGAGCACAAATATCGGCATACAAAAACTATTTCACAATGTAAAATGGAATCTCATTAAACAAAGCTATCACCATTTATCATTGACATTCAACCTCGTAATTGGGCTACAACATAACATAATACCTCTACAAAAAATGCTAATTTTTTTTTTGATAAACACAAGGGGATTAAATCCCAGCAAACAAGTAACCAAAAAACAAACGAACAAGGAAGAGTAACTAAACGCTCTCTTCCCACAGACGCAAGGTCCGCCAAAAACAAAAGCAAAATTCCACCAGGAGGTTCTTCAAAGAAGATAGGAGGTTCTTCAAAGAAGATCTGATCAACCTGCTCCGCTGAGTTTAACAAGTAGTTTGCCAACCAATCAGCACACATATTTCCTCCCCTAAAATTATGTTGAATTCTCACATCCCAATCCTTACCAATCCACGTTCGTATACGAGAAAACAACTGCTCCTCACGAACTGCTGCACCCTGATTGGTGAGCCCAGTGATTGCCGAACGCGAATCACTTTCAAGAATAACCCTTCTGTAGCCAATATTCCAAGCTACCTCAAAGCCATGAAGAATACCCCAAAGTTCTGCTTTATAAGCTGAGCAAAAACCCAATCTAAAGGAGAAACTAGTTATCCAATTACCTTGAGAATTCCTTATCAACCCCCCGCAAGCAGTCAATCCCGGATTACCACGCGCTGCTCCATCCGTGTTTATTTTTACAAAGCCATCAACAGCAAAACTGCCAGCAAATATTCAACCGACTATAGGCAATATTCTTGTTATGCCTACCACCCCCACTATAGCTAACCTCAATATCATGCACCAACTTGAAAATAATCTTAGTTTTTATCTCCAAAGAAGATGTATTTTGATCATGAATTTGCATATTTCTCCAAAACCAGATTTTCCAACATGTTACCATGAAAGCTGTTCGCCACTTCTCTTGCACACCGCAAGAGATATTCACAAAGTTACTATACAACCATTGATAAAGATCCTGGCTGAAAAAATCGTCTGTCAACTAATATGGAAGAAACCGATCCCAAATCCATTTTGCACTGTTACAATCTCTCAAAACATGCAAAATCGTTTCCTCATTATCCCCACAACACGGACATCTGCTATCTCCCTCATTCCATCTAGCAATTCTGCTTTTTGTTAATAACCGATGATGCAACAATTTCCAACCGAAAATTTTCACCTTTTGAGGACCATTCCAAGACCAAAGGCAATGTCACATTTCCCTAGCTTCTGCATCCATGATTGCATGACCAGAAATACAATTATAAATCTCTTTGACCGTGATTAAATGGATGTTATTGAAGCTCCAAATCAGCCTGTACGGTCTGTCTTCATCGTTTGGAGGCAGAATACTATAAACTATATTAGAGACATTACTTGGAAGCATGGACCGGATCAACCTCATATCTCAATCCCCTGCAGGCGTGACCACATCAGCCACTCTCATATTGTCATTTCTAACACTATCCTCATCAATAACCAGCTCCCTTAGTGTACAATCCATCGGAAGCCATTTATCACACCAAAACCGGATCTCCTTTCCATTACCCAAGTCTCACAACAAGTTTCCTTCCATAGTGTGCCACATCCTACACATATTTTTCCAAAGACTAGAATCTCCATTCCTGGCTTCAAACATAGCTTGGTTTCTGCTACCCCTCTTATATTTAGCAAGAAGCACCTGCGCCCATAACTGATGAGGCTGCGAGTACATCCTCCATATTTTTTTAGCCAAAAAACGTCATTCATAAGCTCAAGACGTTTGAATCCCAAACCACCATCAACCTTCGGAGCAGTAATTACATTTCAACTAATAAGATGATGTTTTCGGTTATTATCTTGATCTCCCTAAATAAAATACTGTTGAATTCTCTCAATTTGATTGCAAACTGATTTAGGGAGCTTGTAGCTTTGCATCTGAAAATAAGGAATTGCAGACAACACAGATTGAGATAATGAGATACGTCCAGCTTGAGAAAGACATTGTTTCTGCCAGTTGCTCATTCTTTCTTGCACTTTATCCACTAAACCAGAATATAAATTCTTCGAAATTCGCCCATGCTGCATTATATTATAGCTCCAAGGTATCTCCCCATATTCCTAACCCGCTTAAAACCACTAATTTGAACAATTTTATCCACTGTTTTAGCAGGATTATTCTTTGAGAAAAAAATACATGTTTTATCAACACTCGATTTTTGGCCAGACATCATCATCAAGTCATCTGCAAAAGCTAGGTGTGATATCTCTGGTCCCCCTCTCCCTGCCTTAATTGGCTTCCACAAACCTCCTCTATTGGCAGTAAAAATAATGTGAGAAAGTTTCTCTAAAGCCATAACAAAAAGATAAGGAGATAGTGGATCTCCTTGACGCAAACCTCTTGAAGTATCAAACTCCTTAGTCTTTCCACTATTCCATAAAACATTGATCCTAGAAGATGACAGAAACTGCATGATGATATTAATCAGCACCTTTGGGATTCGAATCTCCTCAAGAGTCATACGCATAAAGGACCAACTAACTCTATCATAAGTTTTAACCAAATTAATTTTGATTGCCATGTATGCTTTTCTGCCTTTCATTTTGTTCATAGCATGAATAAGCTCTTGAGCAATTGTAATGTTATCCTGGATTTTCCTATTTGGCACAAAACTAACCTGGACAGGATAAATGATTTTATCCAAAATATGTTTTAGCTGAGAAACAATTGTTTTGGTTAACAACTTGTAGATAACTGGGAATAGAGAAATCGGACGGAATTGCGCAATGTACTCAAGCTTCTTAGTTTTTGGAATTAAAACTAATAAAGCCGAGTTAATATCTCTAATTGCTTCAAGATGAGCCCACCTGAATGTAATCGCATTACAAACCTGAGCATTAACTTTACCCCATTGCCTTTGAAAAAAATAGCAGGATAACCATAATTACCAGGAGCTTTGTAGGCGCCCATATCAAACATGTTTTGCCAAATCTCATGATCATTTGGAGGGATAATCAGTGCCTGCAGATCCTCTTGCGTGAAACTAGGCCACATGCTCTCGGATGAAAGCCATCGACGATCAACCACTTCCTCCGAAAATAGGTCTTTATAAAAGTTGCATACATGATTCTTTAATTCAGTTGAATCTTCAATCCACTGATCTGAACTATTCCGAAGCCTGGGAATATTATTACTGCACTGACGAATGACAGTTTTGAGATGATAAAATTTTGTGGTTTTATCGCCATCCACAATCCACTTATGGCTAGATTTTTGGAACCACATAAGCTCTTCCTGCTCCAAAGTCTTATCTAGATTTTACTGAACCTGCTCCTCCAGCTCCTGAAGCCTAAGGTTATCAGCTCTTTCTATTTTGCTTGAATACTCGCAATTTGCTGGGAAAACAATTTTTTTTTTAATGATATTCCCAAACACATCTTTGTTCCACTTTTGTAAATGAGGAATGAGATTAGCTAACATGTCACAGACTTCAACTCAAGAGTTCCACTTCTCCTCCATTAGCCCCTCAAAACCAGGATGGTCCATCCAAGTTGCCAGAAAACAGAATGGTCTATTACTCCATTCTTGTTGCTGTTTCTTCATAATTAACAACAATGGGTTATGATCAGATAAAATCCTAGGCAGACCTCGCACTTCAGCCTCTTCAAAATTAATTCTCCAACTCACATTTGCACAAACTCTTTCCAGCTTCTTGAATATCCGCTCCAAATGATTCCATTTTGGGCCTTGCCAAGTATACTTAGAACCAACACATTCCACATCCTCCACCCGACAAAATGCTATTTCTACTTGTAAAGCATGGAGTGATATCAATTTTAATATTGCCTAATTCAATATTTTAATCACACTAATTTTGTAAATATAACATGCATATTAATTTTTAACTACCTTATTTTTGTTATTTAATTTTTTATTAATGAATTGTAAAAATTGGTCTATGTATTATGTTACAAAGCTAACCTTAGGAGCACCTAAAACATTATGAAAAATGTGTTTTTCATGTTACACGAGACAATTTTATCTTATACAACTCACAAAAAAATAGGTGAGATTCACTAAGAAAAAATGAGTCAAAATTGTGTATATTCACTTTTTGTGAATGTATGAGACAAATTTATTTCATGCAATATAGAAAAAAATATTTCACGAATTTTATATAGAATTTTCCCTTTTTGAAACTCTCCCTCCACTAGTCACTTATACGAGGGGGGGGGGGGAGAGAGATGAATATACAAATATTGCATAAGTAAACATTGTCATGCGAAATTTTATAGGATAAAATATGTAAGATCATGTGCAGAGTTCTAAAGTTGAACAAATATTATTGGATTCAATGGAATAAACTTTATTCTTCTCAGCTATCATGTGTTCCGGTTTTTTAACTTCATAGAAAAATTGTTCGGGTCATTGATTTTCTTTTTCTTTTTTATGATGAGATTTTATCAAATAGAAAAGCAAATATTATTGTTATTATGGGTAGAATGTGTACAAAAAGATATAATATACATAGAGGCTTATATAAAACATAAAGAAATAAACACAAAATCTAATAAAATAAGGAAATAAATAATTACATATAATTATAATTTTAATTACGGATAATTATGATATTTACAACACTTCCTCAAACAATTACAAATCTTGTAATAGAAAAAGGCTCAACACTTTTTATTTCACTATAAAGAAAAAGATATACAATGGTGTTTTATAAATTCAAAAACATCATACTGAATAGAATCAACAGATTAAGGCACAAACAAAGATAGAAACATAGACTTAAGTAAACTAAATGGAGATGCTTCAGATGCTTGTGATTAAGCCAAATAAGAGAATCTAAAGTACATTAGCGAGTCATCAATAATTGATCTGTGGTACCATTTTTGGTATATTCTCGAACAAAATAATACAACTCACCCTACTCTTTAGCAACCTCAATCGTCTTACTAGTGGTTAAATCCTAAAAAATTCATTGAATATGGAAAAAAGGTTAAAGGTCAATTCAAATCTATAGCAAGCTTATGGGAGGAAAAAAGGTTAAAGGTCAATTCAAATCTATAGCAAGCTTATGGGAGGAAAAAAGGTTGGTACAGAGTTAGGGAACACGAAGAACATTTTTTAGATACAAAGAGGGTTGAATTTGAATATTATTAGAACTTGCAACTGATGTGTGTGATCCATCAGCTACCATTGTTATATGGATACCAATAGTAGGATTATTAAAGAGAAACGGGTCATGCAACAAGCCATACAATCAGTAGAACCAGAATCTACAATCCATGAGGTTTCGAAGTCAATGTAAAAAGTAAGGATGTACACGGTTCAATTTTCAATATCGAACCAAACCAAACTAGAAAAGTTGTTCGATTCAGGCGAACCAAACCAATTTATAAAGTGGTTCGGTTCTTGAACCGATTTAGAGAAAATGGTTTGGTTCTTAAACTGATTGGCAAAAATGTGGTGTAGTTTGGTTTGGTTCACAATTCAATTCAGTTCATTTGATTTTCATATACTCTTAAAAATGGGTATGGTTCGATTCAGTTCGATTTTTATCCCGAACCAAACCAAATTAGTGAAGTGGTTTGATTCTTGAACCGAATTAGTTTTTTGGTTCTTGAACCATTTCAAAAAAAATTAGTTCTTTTGGTGCGGTTTGGATGAGTTCATTTGTTTTTGTTTTTTGCACGCCCTTAGTAAGAAAAATAAGAGCTTGAGTGCATGTGTTATTACCAGTCATAGCCAAAGCACCAATACTAGAGGCCTTACTAGGAGAATTGGACGTGGGCCTAAGTCACTCGAATTCCTCATGATTAATAGTAGTGAACTCATCAGGCATATACAGGGACTAATTCAGAGTAGGGGCATCCGAAGGGGTTAAAAATGTCTAGCCACGTGGAGTTGACGTACCAAACTTCTTCAAAACATGTTGCTTCCAATGAAGAAGATAACAACAACAAAATTTGAGACCCGAGCTTTTTTAATAGGTGCACTAACATCCCTTTTTGCTAAGCATAGAAGAAGCGGACCCCTGATGAGAAGGCTTAACTGAAATCATAATAGACTGGGTAACGGGCTTATAGTCAAAAGGAGCTAGAGTAATGATTTTAGATGAAAACATGACATATCCATCTGGCAACTTGGCATCAATCTTGATGGCCCTACGACTCTCTTCACCCTTAATAATGTGAAAATCTTCAAAAAGATAAGGTCATTTTTCCTTACCAAGAATGCGAATCCAAATGGGGTCATACTTAGAGTTGAGTTCGCAAAGAAAATCAAAGATTTGATTTCTTTTAACTAAGGTGGCTAGGGTGGTTGCATCTTTGTTACACTCCATTTTCAAACTCTAGAACTAATCAAGCGCGGTTTGTAACCTATTCATAATGTCATAATATTATGTCATGGAGAAAAGACTTGGTATGGTAGAAAAAATATCATTCCTCGAATCAGTAGCAGCATCTTGATCATGGACAAAGCCTTCCTAAAAACGTCCCAAATCTAGAAAGTTGTAGGTAAAAACATGCAATATTGACTTATTCCAGTAGTCATAAAATTCCATATCCATGTTATACTAAGTTATTCTTCATCATTCCAAACAGCAAACTTTTGATCTATTTTGGCAAGGACAAACCTGTCAAGATGAGCAACCTTACAACGTCCTTTGAGGATCGCATGAACAAGTTGGGACACCTTGTTAATAACTTTTGTCATTGAGAGGAATCATAGGTTATGTAACAGGTTTTGTAGTAGAATGTGGAACTGTCTCAGTGCTTTCAACGTCCGACGTAGTGCTTAAAGGTAAAAAAAAAAAAAAAATCATTAGACATATAGAAAACAATACAAAAGGAACGAGTATTTACCACAAAAGTATCTAGATGTCCTAAACATTGATGAAAACTTCATATCAGATCAAAGGAGGCTCAAGTGAACAAAAAAAAAAAATTCAATTTTTATGATGAGATCACAGACCCACGGACCGTATAGTGTCTAACCAAGGAGGTAAGGGTGGATCTCGACTTAGGACAGTTGGGCGACCACAACCTATGGCCAGAGCATCGATAGCGCATGAGTTTCTTTTGTAGAAGAGCCTCACACGGGGGTGATTAATAACTCCGGCAATAGTGGGCTTCCTATGGTTGACCGATATGGACAACATGATGTAATATGTGGGACACTAAAGGTGAAAAGCCACCAGATAGAATCTTTTCTTCAAGTCATGAAATTGTGTTAGATCAATAGATCGGGAAGCTCTCATGTGAATGATTGTTGTCTCAATCCAAAAGGTACACGAAAAGATTTTCCGGTGGCAGCAAGGTAATCAGAGATCATTAGAAAAAGGTTCTACACTCAAGGTGGGCTCTCAAATCGAGAGTTTTGAAGCCAACTTGAAAAGAAAAGTGAATATTATTGCTATTGTGTGTAGAATACATACAAAATTTTACAATATATATATATATATATATATATATATATAGGGTTATGTTTATCTCATTTTACATGAGATAAACAACTTTCCTACACACAAAAAAAGCGGTTGAGTCTCACCACTCTTTTTTTTCTCTCCTCTTACCTGTGGGTCCCACTTATACTTTTATTTCTACAACATGAGGTAATTTTTTTTCTACAGCATAAGAAAAATATATCCCATATATATATATAGAGATCAACGAACTAAAAAGAATAAACTTAAATCATAATAAAATAATAAAGAAATACTTTATCCAAAAAAATAATAATAAATAAATTACTTTTAAATAATTATAATTACATATAATTACAATACTTACAACTGAATGTGAGATGGACGTGATGGATAATCAAACTAATCCAAAATCTCATGATATTAAAAAAGCTGTGAGCAGATTACCAAAAATAAAAAATAAAAAAAATCTGTGAGCAATCGAGGAACGAGTATTAGCTCTCGGCCCAGGTAAAACAACAAATCCTTTACAAAAAGAGAACTTGGGCTTTTGGCCAGACCTACGTTCAGGATGTACTCATAACAAACAACCAGTATACCAAGCAGTCAAGCACTAAAGAAAATTCGACAAAGTGCATTATTCCCTCTCATCTACTCTTATATAACAAATTCAAGACTTCATTTTTTTAGAATGAGATGATCTTACGGGCCTCTTTGAAAGTTTAGTTTTTTTTTTTAAGCTTCTCTATTCTTTATGAGGTAGGATATTTATACTACAAAAAAAATTTAGTATTATTTTGCTACCACTCTAATCATCATTGGATTAGAAGAAAAGTTGAATGAAAAGGGAGAAAAGAAAAATAACCTTTGAATCCAATGGTGATTAGAATGGTAGTAAAAATTTTTGCTAGTATGAACATCCTACCTCAATTTTTATAAGCAAAGTTAACTCAAACAGGTTTTCATAAAAGTTCTTAAACTAAAAAAAGTTTTGTTTTATATTGAATGAAAAAGTCAAAAGCTCTACGAGAAGCTTTTTTAAGTTTTATGAGTTTATTTATAATTGATAATTTTAAGTAATTTTTAAACTAAATTTTTTATAAAATCACCAATCAGCTTTTAATTCGATTTTAAGTTTTTTTTTTAACTTTAATTTAAAAGTAACTTTTAGCTTAAAAACATGAAAGATATAAAATTGTTGAAAAAAAATAAAATAAAAATATAAAATATATATATATATATATATATATATATATATATATATATGTATATGAATATGTAAATAAATAAAAGTGAAAAAGAAAGGGACAAGAAGAAGTGGGGGAAATGAATGAGAAAATGACTAAAAAGGGACCATCTGGAACATAGGAATAACCACGGGTCTAACACTCCACCATACTTATAGTTTTTCTCCATTCCGTTCTAAGACATACCGTCCGCCAATCTATATCCCACTCCATTAAATCTTGTTTTACTACCTTCCCCCAAGTAAGTTTCGGCCGACCTCTGCCTCTTTTTGTGTTGAGCTCTTGGTAACAAACTTCTGTTCTTACAGGAGCATCCAGGGGCCTTCTCATCACGTGCCCAAACCACCTCAATCTATGTTCTCTCATCTTCTCGGCAACCGGTACTACTCCGACCTTTCATCGAATATCTTCATTTCTTATCTTATCCATCTTTGTGTAACCACACATCCACCTTAACATCCTCATCTCTGCTACTCTCATCTTATGCTCATGTTGCCTATGTGCTGGCCAGCATTCCGCTCCATATAGCATTGCCGGTCTTACTGCCGTTTTATAGAATTTTCCTTTTAACTTAAGGGGGATTTTGCGGTCACACAAAAACCCAGATGCACTGCGCCATTTCATCCACCCTGCTCTGATTCTATGATTAACATCCTCATCAATCTCTCCACCTTTTTGTAAAATGGAGCCCAAGTATTTAAAAGCATCTTTCTTAGGTACCTCTTGACCAATTAAATGCACGGGCTCTTGGTCCCCATCTCGTACCAGAGAAAACTCACACTTCAGATACTCAGTTTTGCTTCAACTTAATGTGAATCCTTTGGATTCCAATGTGCTTCTCCACAATTCAAGTTTTCTATTAACACCCTCCTTGCTCTCATCAATAAGCACAATATCGTCTGCAAAAAGCATACACCATGGCACTTCCTCTTGAATATCTTTTGTTAGTTCATCCATAACTAAGGCAAAAAGATAAGGACTTAGAGCCAACCCTTGGTGTACACCAACCGTGATAGGAAAATAATTTGATGTTCCATTACAAGCTTTTACACATGCAGTAGCCCCATCATACATATCCTGCATTGCCTTTACATATTTTGATGAAACATTTTTCTTCTCCAGAACCCACCATAAAACTTTCCTTGGAACCCTATCGTATGCTTTCTCAAGGTCTATGAACACCATATGCAAGTCCTTCTTCTTTTCTCGGTATCTTTCCATAAGTTGTCGCGTCAAGAAAATGGCTTCCATGGTACATCTTCCTGGCATAAATCCAAATTGATTTACAGAAACTGGTATCTCTCCTCAAACGATGTTCAATAACCCTCTCCCACAACTTCATAGTATGGCTCATTAGCTTAATGCCTCTATAGTTTGAACAATTCTGTATATCTCCCTTATTTTTGTAGATAGGCACAATCATACTTTTCCTCCAAGCATCAGGCATCTTATTTGTCAGGAGAATCTTATTGAAAAGATTGGTCAACCATTTTATTGCCACATCCCCTTGGCCTCTCCACACTTTAATAGGGACACCATCAGGCCTCAAGGTTTTATTAGTCTTCATCCTCTTTAAAGCCTCCTTAACTTCATGTGTATTAATTCTGCGTACAAATCTTCTATTCATATCATTATACGCGTCCTCCAAGTCCACCTCGCTTGTATCTTCATCCCCATTAAACAGCTTGTTAAAGTAGTTCAACCATCTTTCATTTACATCTTCATCTCTCATCAGAAGTTTTTGATTTTCATCCTTGATGCATCTAACTTGGGTGAGGTCTTTACTTTTCTTATCCCTTATCTTTGCAAGTTTATAAATACCTCTTTCACCATCCTTGCTCCCAAGATTTTTATACAACTCGTCGAAAACCTTGCCCCTAGCTTCTCGCACTGCTTTCTTTGCATTTTTTCTCGCCAATCTAAACTTCTGCAAGTTCTCTTCACTGGGACCTTTATGCAAAATTCTTATATTTAATTGCCTCTTGCACCTCTCCATTCCACCACCATGTTTCCTTTGTATGAAATCCATTTCCTTTACTTTCTCCCAATACACTCCTTCCCAAATTTTGAATACACTTAGTCATCTCATTCCATATTGCATTTACTTCTCCATCAAACTCCCAAGGTACATCGTGCAACATTCTTTCATTGAACTCTCTCTTTTCCCTCCTTAAGCTTCCACCACCTTATCATTGGGTTCTGAGCTCTCTTCTTCATAGTAAGTACTTTGTTGAACCGAACATCCAAGACTACCAGCTTATGTTGCGTAGCGACACACTCTCCAGGGTAGACCTTACAGTCGACACAAGAAGTTCTATCTTCTCTTCTAGCCAGAAAGAAATCAATCTGACTACGATTTTGGCCACTATGATAAGTGATTAGGTGTGACTCCCTTTTTTGAAAAAAGGTGTTCACTAACATCAAATCGTAGGCTAGTGCAACATTTAAGATATCTTCTCCAGTCTCGTTTCTCGTTCCATAACCAAAACCTCCATGGATTCTATCAAAACCTCCATTGCTTTTACCAACATGACCATTTAGATCTCCTCCTAAGAAAATCTTCTCCTCTCGAGGTATTCCCCTCAAAACCTCCTCCAAGTCTTCCCAAAATTGGCTTTTGTCAGTTGGTTGCAATCCAACTTGGGGTGCATACACACTAAGGATATTCAGGATTAAATCACCCACAGCAAGTTTAACCAGAATAATCCTGTCGCCTTTCCTTTTGACATCCACAACTTTATCTCTGAAACTTTTATCGATCATAATTTCAACACCATTTCGACTCCTATTAGTACCTGTGTACCATAACTTGAAACCAGTTCCATCCACTTTCTTGGCCTTTTCTCCAGCCCACTTAGTTTCTTGCAAACAAACAATATTCACTTTCCTTCTAGCAAAAACATGTGCCAACTCCCTCAATTTACCCGTTAAGGTTCCTAGTTCCAGCTGCCCAATCTCATCCTTAACCCCTGGGCTGTGCTTGCCCGCCACGCTCGCCCAACTGCGTGTTGGGACCATGGCATACTTCTCACCAAATCCGGGTGAAGACCTGGCGCCTTGCCTTGGGGCAAGGACCCTAGCCCATTTTTCGCTACACCCGGGGCACAATGCAACGCATCGCTATAAAGGGTATGCCCCAACGAAAAATCATATAGGTTCATCACATAAAAATATAGCTGTTTTTTACGGCCGGTTTGCAAAACCTGACGCCAACCTTCCTCTTTTATCCTGGCTTGGGACAGACCATGCATGCAAGCACACATGGGCGGATTTTTTAGCTTAAAAAATAAAAAATAAAAAATGAAATATACTCTAAATATTTTCCATCTGAAATAGCTACGTAAGAATCAAATCAAAAAAATATCTTTAAATAGTTAACATTGGAAAGAAAAATTTACTATTTTTTAAAAAAAATTAACCAAAATTAAAGTTTATTCAATTAATATTAGCCATAATGAGATATTTGCAAATCATTAATAAAACAATCTTTTGTTAATTAAACTAATTTTTGAGATTTTTTCAGAACTTAAAAGTTTCGAACACTTGAAATTTTTAGGTTTTAACGTTTTATTACCAGTAAAATAGTCTTCTATTAATTAAATCAGTTTTCTCTTAAATATCTATTTATTTTATATTTTAAGACTTTACTTCAAATTTAAAATAGTAGTATAATACACATAATTTTTGCAATTTAGTTCGTATTCCTAGAATGCCAGCAAGATTTGGTACAGTAAGTAGGGGAACAAAAATGATCAAAGTTAAAACCATAAAACACAATCGTTGGAAAAACCTTTCAATCGCAACAATGCTTATAAATTAATCTTTCTATAATGTTTGGTGAAAGACCAAAAAAGACATTCATTACTAGTGTACACTCTTGATTTTGTCGCATCGCTAAACAATAGGTCATAGGCCATGCAATAAAATAGGCCATACGATAAAATAAGATGACTATATTGACAAATTTTTAGTGTTTTACAGATAAAACATAGTCTAATTTATAAAAATTTATAAACAAAAAATATATAAATATAACCTTCCCTTAATTTTATATACATGGAAGAGTCAGAGACACTACCATGGACAACACACTGTTGCTACCATGGCTGTTCCAAATTGTAAGCTAAAAGATGCACTGACAGAGAACAAGTCAACTAGAGACGAAGTGATACATGAAAGAGATCAGGAAGCAAATAATTAATGGGTTAATATTTTTAATTTATGTAATGTATATTATATTTAACATTCAATAATTTAACAAAAAATGAATCTAAACTTATAATATTCATAAATTTTGCAAAGAAACATAAGGTTTTCCAAATATTTATATTAAAAAATAAAAAATCGCAGTACAACGAATCTAATAACTAGAATTAAAAACTCAACGCAACGCAACCTTTGAAACTTTTTTTGAATTTTTATAACGCGTGTTAATCATTTTTCTTACAACATAACTCTTATAAAACAAATAATTCATTTGCCAGTTTTACTTTGACTCAAGTTTTTACTGGTTTTGATCATTTGCCATGACAATCCTCCCAACAACAGCTCTATGTTTTTATCACTTTCAATTCAAGCTCAGCTCCTTTTTTTTTTCTTTTTCTTTTTTGATAAAGCATATTTATCATTCAAGGAGACAATCCTGTTCGGGACAGGTCCGGTATTAAAACTTTAAATTCCTGCCAAATGTAGGATCAAATACATGCTCTCATTTCACCTGATCACCTCTCATAAGCCAACTAAGCTACTTTCATTTTGAAGTAACACAAATAGATGTACATGTTTCCTTTCCTCTACATCTTCTATCCAAAAAGTAATACGGTAATTTTTCACGGCAGAAGAAAACATTTAAAACTTGCATCAAAATGAAAAAGGCCAATAACTTGCAAGGGAATATCTGGAAAAAATGTACAATGAGAAAATGTTCAAGAAAATTAAATTAATCATGAGCCCTAGGCCAAATTGCAATTACCCCAAAACAAATTCCATTTCATATCATGCAGGTCCAACAAACCTAACCTGAGATCAATTTTTCAATTTGCCAATAGATTCGCAGCTTCACAATATTATTAGTGTGATTTATTTTAACGTGATCACAAACAATCGCAACAATAAACCCGATTAATCGAGAACATTATAATAACATTACACCTAAAACATGTAAAATTAAAATCAGAAACTTAAATCCTCAAATTAAGCAGAATCAATAACAATATCCAAGAACTCAACAATCCAAAACAAAAAGTATCGGAGAAAAAGCAAAAATTAAAAATACCCTAAGCGGTGAGGACAACGGCTCCTCCAGCCTCCTTGATCTTCTTCTCGGCGATCTTTGAGACGAGCTTGGCCTTAACGACGAGTGGCTGATTCTGAGGCAAAACCCCTTTCCCCAAGACCTTAAAGTACCCGAACTGGGTGACATCAATCAAGGGGGCTTTATTGTCTTTTGAAGCTTTTTCCTTCACATCTTGAGGAACCAAGGACCATAGCTTATCGATGTTCATAATTGGGCAATGGAACTTGTTGCGGAGCTTGTGGAAGTAGCGCATCCCAACCTTTCCGAAATAGCCAGGATGGTACTTGTCGAAGAGGATTCGGTGGTGGTGCATGCCTCCGGCGTTTCCTCTACCACCGGGATGCTTCCGGTGCTTCCCGATACGACCGTGCCCGGCGCTGACGTGGCCTCTCTTCTTCCTGTTCTTCTTGAACCTCGTCGTCATCTTCGCTCTCTACGCTTTCTCCTGCGGCGAAGCAGAGTGCAATTAGGGTTCAGGATCTTATAACTGAATCAGTTTCTCCTGGTTTTACTATTTTGACCCTAATATCTATTAATTATAAATTGATATGTTTGGTTTTTTTGTCATTTAAACAAATGAGGCATTTTTCATTTTTTTTTCTTGGATACCAAATGGGGCCGAGGCCCAATAACAAAAGAAAAATAGCCCCGTTACGAATCAGCTTGCAAAAAGATACAGTAAAACACTAAAACCTCATTTTCTTCCTTAAAAAAATTATGATTTATCAATTTTATTTTTTTTAATATAAATTCCAAAATTCCTGTTTTTGTTTCATTTTTTTCTGTGTTCAATTTGAATGTTATATATTTTTAAAAAAATTCTGTACATTAAAAAGTGACAATTTATATACAACTCAGTTAATTATGATAAAATGATATTTTTACATTACTAATCTAATAATCACTTGGGCTTGTGTGCGTATATAATATTTGATTATAAAATATTTTAATGTCTTTTTCAGATGAATTTAGATCAGACAAAATTATTTTAACGTAATTAAGCGAGCTAAGCATGTCATATCATTTTTTAATGTTCCAAATTAACTTTTAAAATTAAATATTTTCATTCAAAAAAAAGGAGGAATGAAAATTTATAAAGTATAAATTTGAGATTAAATCAATAAAATATATTTCTAAAAAATTAAACTAATAAATCCTAAATTAAATAGTTCACTTAAAATATATATATATATATATATATATGTTCCTACGAGGTGGTCCCCTGAAATTATGAGCTAAACTTCAAATTTAATAGGCTGCATTCCATTTCACATCTTAATAGTCTATATAATCAACTTAACAAAGTCAATTGAAACTATTCTGGATCTTCTTAGAATTATCTTCTACTCCGCCAGTTCATTTGGATGGACAGGGCATTCATTACACCTGTTAGTCTCATGTGAAAGACATGCGATAGTTGTTATAAAAAAAAAAAAAAAAAACATGCGATAGAGGGGCCGAAACTCATTAAATTAATTTGATATTATATTGGGAAATACTACTCTCATTTTACATGAGATAATTATTTCATTTTATCTCACTTCTAAAATCACACCCACTCTTCTTTTCTTTTTCTTTTTTACTTTTTAATGGTGGACCCCACTTGGACTCTCTCTATAACATGCAAGAGTTACTCCCATGTAACAGGAGATTAATATTCTCCTATTATATTTCAAAATAATATTATATTATAATTTTTTAAAAATACATCAAAAGGGTCATTGTCCACCCAAAAAAACAAAAACAAAAAGAAATAGCCTTACAATTTAAAACCTTAATCAATTAACTGATTTATTCAAAAATAGAATTATTAAAATAGTAAATTTTTGTTTGAAATATTTAATTCTTGTGTGATAATATTTTACTTCCACCTTATTACTTGTAATATTTGGTACAAATTTTTGGTATCTTGCGAGAGATTGAGTTCGATGGCAAAAAAATTTAAATATTTTTTTAATAAATAATTATGTAAATATAGTTGTTTTAAAATTATTTACGCAAGTATAGTAGTCAAGCACATCCACATGGGGCGTGACCTAATAGAGAGAGACACGCTCATGTGGGGCGTGACCTAAGAGAGAGACACGCCCACATGGGCAATGACCAGGAGAGAGACACGCCCAACAGGAGTGTGACCTCCGTTAATATCAACATGTTTTATTATTCTTTAACAACATGTTTTATTATTCTTTAACAACATTCATCTATTTTCTGCACTGCATGCAGGTTCATCTATGTCATACCACTACCCCCTAACCTATAGCATCAGCCGTTGGAAGTCGCATAGGACATGGCTAGTGCCATTAATGATGGTTGCCAATCTTAACCATTCATACCCAACTTTTCCCCGTACTCATAAAGGCTACAACTTTTTTCAACTAAAAGTACTTTTTATTTGAAAAAATTTTAGAACCGAAACAATACTCATTTACTTTGCTTGCAAGGTAAAAAATAAGGCAATATTGTAACATTTTCATAAATACAATACATGAAAGTCATTAATAGTTTTGTAGGCCAGGGAGGTCACGCCCATGTTGGGCGTGTCTCTCTCTTAGGTCACGCCCCACATGGGCATGTCTCTCTCCACTGGGTCACGTCCCATGTAGGCGTGTTTGACTACTATACTTGCGTAACTAATTTCAAAACAACTACATTTGCGTAATTATTTATTAAAAAAGAAATATATATTTTTTTCTGAGTTCGATTCCAAATTAAAAGTATTCTAAAGTATTTTTTTTAGTATTATTTTAGTTGTTAGTTATTTACTTAATAACTTTTATACGTCTATATTTAGGGGTGCAAATTCTTGACCCGACAAACTAACATAATACGAACACAACACGGAAATTCATATTCAGGTTCACCTATATTTAAATTCATATTGTGTTCGTATTAGAAAAATATGACATGACAAAATTCATATTTTGTCGCGTGTTAAAATGTAAACACGCATTTGACCCGTATTTTTTTAGATATTTATCGTTTTGACCAATTCGAGTTGTGTCAACCCGTACAAAAAAGTGATTTGTGTCGATGTTAAGAACTCATAAATTTCAATTAGTGTGTTATCTGTGTCGTGTTGTGTTAACCCGCAGGTTCGTGTTGAAAGTTTTGACATGAAAAAAAAATGCGTTGTGTTCATATTGATGTAATCGTGTCGTGTCAAATTTATGTCTTATCAATCTGAATTGACACCCCTGGTCTATATTATGTGATATCCCATTGACTTTAATGCTTTAGAGTTTGACCAAAAATAAACAGCAGAGTGATGGAGAATCAAAAATCACTTGATAAAAGAAATAACACATCTTTGGAGAAATGGTTAAAAATGACTATGTCCGAGTCGATTTTACTTGGAAACCGGTGAGCCGATCTTACGATCGGTACGAGTAACTTACTAGATTGGATATGTATTAAATCTGGCAAAAACTGTTTAACTCGGACAATTTTCGTGAAAATCGACAATATAACACCTCGTAGATTTAAAAAAAAAATTATCTTAAATAAGGATTAGAGGGTAGGATTAGTGAAAATCCTGATTTCTAGGACAAAATATGTAAAAAGGGTAAAACGGTAATTTGATAAATATGTAACCCTAAATAGTAAAATGTTATTAGAAGGTCTCAAACGGGAAAAATAACCCTGCAAATGGATTCATAATAAAAAATTGAGTGGCTAGAGTTTCTGGAATTTTGATGAATAGTATTTTTACTGGGTAAAAATACAGCGGTACTGCACCGAAAAAATGTGTCGAGTGAGATTTGAGCTCTAGGTTTGAATATAAGTTGGATAAGGAATATAGGGTTAAGAATTATGATTGTTGATAAAATTTGATTCATTTTAGGATTTTTAGGGAAATGTGAAACAATGATTTCACCGAATTATTTGAAAACTCTGGATTTATCTGTTAAAGTATATTTAATGGACTTTGATGAAGGATAGAAATTTGATTAATTAATTGGTTCATGAATTAAGTGGTGATGTATTACAAAAAAAAAGAATTAAGTGGTGATTAGTTTAAGTGGTATTTCGTCCTATTACTGCCTATGTGGCAATCCAAGTTACTTAAACACTTTTCCCTTGCACTTTCTCTCTCCTAGTAGCAGCTCCTCCACTGTGAAACAATAGCCAAAAGGCAACCACCATGGAAAGGAATAGGAAACTTCTTGTTTCCTTGATTTCAGTCTTTTCCACTCATCAAATCGAAAATTGTTGAACATCAAAGTTGTTCTCGTCCCTCTTGTGAACATTTTTCGTGTCATGAAGTCCTCCTAAAAGTGAGTGTGTGAGGAGATCATTTTGTGATGAGGGTGGCGATTTTGGAGAAATTTAAGAGCATTGGAGCTTGTTTTGCTTTGTTGTACACTTGAAACTCATTCCTTGGAGCCTTATGACTTGATTGGTGGTGAGTTTTCTTAATTTTGATTGAGTTTTAATAGGATCATAAATTTGAAAACCTAAGTTATGTGTTGTATGATTGAAGTGGTTGGGACCTCAAATTGAATTTGTGCATTAGACAAAAGTTGCTTAGAATGATGAATTAGAGTGATTGAGCCCATAAAATTATTGTGAAAAAGTTTGTAACTTAGGAAAATTTTGGTTGGATGAGCATGCTTTGTGAAATTGGATTGTTGTATGCTTGTGTAATTGAGTTGTGGATTAGTTGTAGTAGTTAATTACATGATGTATGGTGCATTAGATGAGTGAAAAATGAATTGGAAATCCTTTGGTTTGCCGTGAGGTATAATTCGGGAATAAAAAGGTATTTAAGGAAAAATTATATAAAAATTATGTAATTGAGTTGGTTGATGTGTTTAATCAAGTTTGTAGGTGGAAATATGAGTGTAATATGATTTAGAGTCGGTTTGCAAAAAGAATGAAGAAGTATAGGAATTTCAAAAGAACCTTATTAACCTTAAAAAAATAATATTTGGAGCTACAGGACTCCAAATGGGTGTGGTTTATGCCAAATTAAAGCTTTATGTGTCTATTGTATCATATCAAAATTTGAGGGTAATCAGAGTTAAGATGAATTTTTCGTGATTAAAATGGCATAGGATGTTAATGTTGTAAAAAGTGTGTATTTCGGCCTTTTAGAATTAATTGTGCAAATTAAGTGTTTAATTCATTTGTTATATAAAACAATGATCCTTAGGACATTTAATGATGATCGGTTAGTATTTGAACCAAAGAAAAAGTGTGAAACTATAATTAGGTCTTGTCTGTAGACTATGTTTATGTTAGAGTTTGGATGAAAAAGTTATGTAGATTGTTAGTTTAGAAACTTGTATTAACTTGTGGTTATGAAAGATGTGTTAATATGTATTAATTGTAATTTGATGGTACATAGGTTGAAGAACAAGTGTAGAAGCATGGGATTAAATATGTGAAATTCAAGTAAGCTTTGGAATTGAGCTTTTTACAAGTAATCCCTTGGTACTGGGTTAGTCCCCGTGTGTGCTCCACCATGCCCCTTGGGGGTAGTGGCTGGAAGTGTATGTTCAATGATGTGGTTATAATATGCTCATATATATATATATATATATATATATATATATATATATATATATATATATATATATATATATATATATATATATATATATTGGGTACATAGAGTGTACCGTATCTCTGGTTAGTGGATAGATTGTTTTATGGCGTTACGGACTTCCACTAGATAGGTCTCCATG
This sequence comes from Gastrolobium villosum, assembly GCA_032173675.1. Lineage (NCBI taxonomy): Eukaryota > Viridiplantae > Streptophyta > Magnoliopsida > Fabales > Fabaceae > Gastrolobium > Gastrolobium villosum. The sequence goes on from JAVKPL010006165.1 coordinate 246,365, forward strand.
ATGCAGTTCTAGTTGGCCTGGGGCCATAGAGATGTTATCCATTGAGGAGCACTCTAGGAATGCCTCGGGTGTATTGGATGAAGGGTATTTGAATGATGTTCCGGGAACACATTCTTGGATGAGAGCCCGTAGGCTATATGCCTAGGCCAATAGGCCAGATGTTGCATGATTTTGGCTATGGCCATTCCAGCTTCATCGTATGTTTCTCCTTATGCATCCCTACTTCTATAAATCCCTTTTTATATCCTTTTTGTTGTTATGATTAATTGTTGTACATTTACACCTGAGTGAACCATTGGGCGGAATGATCTCTAGAACCTCTAGATTACTTGGATATATTCGTATATCTCATCCCGCGTTTAGGGCGTTATTTCAGGTGATTGTAGTGGGATAGGAGCTATGGGCAAGAGGCCTACAGGATGAGTTTATGGAGTTGGAGAGCATTTTGTATTTTGAAGCCACATTTGGCATAGGCTAGACTTAGAGATTGAACATTGTATAGTGCATTATGGATATGTATCATGTCATATTTGTTCATGCTTCATTTTGGCTAAGTCTAGTTGATTATTTATCTTGTTGTATTTTGAGGATGTCATTGTAGTTATATTTACCATTTGGAGAATTGTAATATAATGCTGATGGACCTTGGGTAATATTGCAAAACATGTATGTGATGAAAGAGCAATCGACCTATTTTAAGTCATGACTTATATGTCTATTATTAAGTATGCATGCTATTGGATAATGTGATTGCAATGAGTTTATGTTTTGATAAAGTTAAGTAATGGATTGTAAATTGATGATAATATTGTATATTGTATGGGTTATAAGAGCACTAAGGCATTGTTGGTCCTTGTGTGCCACCCTTGTCTATTAGGTACCATTGAGGCTTTGAAACACACTTTTGATTAAGTGGGATAGGTTAAATAAACAAAGGAGGTGCCGTCAAAATTTTTACTAAAATGGCAGATTTTAGGTTGACTTTTGGAAAGAATATCTATATCCACAGAGGTCCAATAGGGACGTACCATACATTATTTTGAAGCTTGAGATGTCAGCTATGCCATGTCAAATTTTGGTTGCAATTGAATTTGTGTAGCGACCTATAAGTGCGTCTGAGTGGAGACTGCCCAAAGGGCCTTGCACAGGGGGCTGTTCTGGTTCCAGTTTTGCATAAATTATTTCTCCCCCAATTCTTATTCAATTTAGGCTCATGATACATAAAATTAAAGCTTAAGATGTCTAATACGCTATATAAAAATTAAAGAGTAATTGGTTGAGTGATTTGTTCAGAATCGTAGAAATGGTGAGGTATATTTGGTGTCCGATTTTGGGTTGGCTGCCAGTTTTGCTTTTCTAACTTTAAACGGTGATAACCGGAGCAAATGAGAACTTTATGGGGTGTGTGATACCTTGTTGGAAAGGTAATTGAGTATATAATAACATACTAAAAGATGAGAAGTTCTTAGCATGGATATTTTGCACAATGTCCAAAAGACTAAAGCATGTTTAGTTATGGAAAAACCGTAAAAGTGATATTTTTGCTAAGTGAGTTTATGGGAACCCTTTAGTTGCTTAAGATAAGCAATGTATGATATTTAGTCATTTATTTTATTTATTCCGCGTTTAGAATTCAGTTATGATCACAACTTATGTCATTACGTTTTATTATTGTTTTAATCGTTTACGTAATAAAAAGGAAAAAGTTTATCGCATTTTTAAATGAACTGCTGTGATTGTAACTGCACTTAATATCATAATCAATGTTAAAATACTGGTGTACAACGGGCTATTACAGACAACTCAGTTCGTTCAAGATAAACCTGGTTGATTGTCCAACTTATTAAATAAGTCACGTACGGTCAACCTTGCATCCATTTTGCAATAAAGCTACCAAAACATGCTTATAAAGAATGAATTCACTTCTGTACAAGACGATGTGGGATTGTAAATGCAGGGGAAAAGGAATTACTATAAAGCAATAACAAAAATTCATCAAATGCAAAGAGATGGAGAGATAATGTATTAATAGTATTTTAGAAGCAAGAATATAGAAATGAAGGTGTCTAAGAGAGTGTAAGGAAAAACAGTATAGGAAAATTAGGAGTTGGGGTTGTATACCGATGAACCATGCTAAATGGAGATACACATAAGCTGTGGGGATTAATAGAGATTATTCTCATTCTATGAAACATGCTCCTATCTCTATATTTTACAATTGCATGCACCATATCATAGCCACAACTTCTAATAACACTTTTATTATTTAACTTAGTATAATTATCAACTTGAATTACTTAGCATGTCTTACAGGTGGCGAAGCCAGCATAGTAACCTAGCCGGAGCCAAAAAATTCAAGCTCGTGTCAAACCTAGCTACGATTATTTAACCACTTTTAAAACATGACTACTTTTTTGAAATCAGTCTGCAAATTAGTTAAGGTGATTTAGCCACATTTTAAACATGGCTAATTTTCACATATTAGCCCGGGTCAAAGTCTCACCTTACCCTAACATAGCTCTGTCACTTATGCCTTCTAAACCTTTCACATTGAACTCTAACAATTTATGTTACAAACCAACTTTTTTTTTTGTCATGACACAACATGAAAATCACCACATCAACACATCATACCATCCATAGGAAATATAATTCTACCATACCCAATTATTCTTCCTTTGAAACTTTCTAAACAAAAAAATAATTATTCTTCCTTTGATCATACAACAAACACTTAATCCGCCGATGTGAAATGCATATTGTTCTACTAAAAAATTGGAAGCTCTAACAACTCAATAGATGTAAACTTAATTTCTTATTGTTGTTCTAACATCATAATAGCGTGTATTTATTTAATTATATATTGTGACAAGAAAGCATTACATTTTTAAGAAAATAAGCGTTCTTCATTTTCTATAGATTTTTATTTGAAAAAAAATTGTGCTTCCTTTTAAAGTGCTATTTACTCTTAAAAAATATGCATTCGGCTTTCAATGAATCCTTCAAGTTAGTAATATCCACGTAAATTTAGTAGTAGTAAATTGAATGTAATATTTCACCAAAAAAAATTGAATGTAATATTAAAAATATTCATCTACAAAAAAAATGTTCAAGAACTTATTTACCAACAAAACCTTGCACAATTGGTAGATGATTGAGTCTCTTAAGGATGTTTTGGGCGGAGGCAAGGGGTGGCGCCCCCTTGGAAAAAAATTGAAGATTTTTTTTCTAATGAGATTATGTCTATGTGAACTATCATCGAAAAGTGAAGGTACTTCATTGCCACTGCTACTGGCGGACCCACATAGTTGCCTATGTAGGCTAGTGCAGACATAAAAATAGTTTAATGTGTTTAAAATTTTCTTTCTCACCGGTTATCATATAACAAGTCTTGATTTGGTTATTTTAATCCCCACGAATTTCTAAAGTTGACCACTTAATAAAAGAAAGTAAATGAAAAGTACATTTATGATAAAGTTAAAAAGATAAAGTAATGATTAAACCCAAAAAGAAATACAATAGAAGTTTTAATATTTTGTTTTAAATTTAATATAGTTTTATACAAAAGAAAACTATTATGCGGACCTACCTAATAATTTTTCTTTTATTTTCTTGTTTATATTCTTTTATTTTTAATTTATTTAAAAAAATTCGGGAATAGCCACTAAATATGCAGACATAAATAAAATTTTCTGGATCCGCCATTGGTCACTGCCATTTGCAGAGCAATATCAAAGTTTTGTTTAAGCTTTTTGCCATGGAGATGATCATCTAAGGTTTCGTTTGGGACATAGTTGTAGACCAAGAGCAACCCCAAATTCATTTTCGCCTCACCCAATATATAATTTTGGCTTCGCTATTGAGCATGCTGACAGAAATTTGATCACTGACTATATATATGAAAAATGCTTTGTTAATATCGGAAAATCCACTTAAAATAATCTATATGCTTCGAAAGAATTAATTGGTCCGGGATACTTCAATAAACTCAAAAAAATCATAACTTATCTCCTAAAAGAAAAATCATAACTTTGTTAGGCATCTATCTATTTTGTTTTACTTCGTCATGTTTATATGTATGTTTTTTCTCTCTCTTAAATGATAAAATCCGGCATTATTTTTATTTGAAAAAGTTGGCAAGTTACTTGGGCCTCCACGACTGAGTTTCTACGTAAGTGCTCATTTTTATTTTTATTTTTCTGGTGGACAAATAAGTGCTCATTTTATTGTCCTGTGATAGCATTTGAAGAGCGTATACAGTCTTTTATAGCGTGTCGACGAATAAATAAAAATCAATGTCCACTCAAATGCATTGACAGACAAAATCTTTTTCATGACTAACGATCGAAGAAGATAATATTAAATATCAAAATTCAAAATCAAATTAATGCAGACTAGTATAGTTGCTTTGCGTTTTGGATTTGGATAGCCAAACATGAGATGTGACAAATCATTAGGAACCATCACTACTCTCTTCAATCTTCATACAGTTTATCTCAGAATAAACTATCGGAAAAGTATATATCCAGGATGTAAATTTAAATTATTTTTAAAAAGGGATAAATATAAAGAGATTAGACACAGGTTTTTTAACTTTTTTATCTTTATTTTTCCATTAAAATTTATCTTTTTATATCTATCTTGTTTTTTAAAATAACCTAAATTTATATCCTTTAAAAACTATATCCACTTTTCCCATAAACTATAGACAAGAAACGTCGGCAACCATTTGCTCACATAAAAACGACAAATTGCAATGAAATATCTACGAAGTTTTGACTGGTCAGTGTTGCACCATAAAAGTTTTACGATAAAATTATGGGGAATCGTTTTCTCCACGAAAAAAATTTCTCTCCTACTAACTCATAATATAAGGGTTCATAAAATAGCGGAGAAAAAAAAAATCCTCGGGCTCACCTATCATTATATTTGTAGGAATGAAAAAAAAATTCATATGAAAAGAGAAAACGATTTCCCTAAAATTATATTTAAAATAAATTTATTTTTGAATTGTATAAATAAAAATATATTCATCTTTTAAAATTATGTATTAAAATTAGGAGAATGTTATACTTACAACTTTTTTTCTTTTACAACTTCTTACAACCAATATTTTAACCGTTGATTTCCGTCAATCATCGATTAAGATTTTTGCCAATAAAATTTATTAATTAATTATTAATTCGCAATAAATATTAACCGTTGGTTGTAAAGCAAAAAAGTTATAAGTATAACCTCTACCTTAAAATTATAAGGATAAAGTGTGTGTCATTTAAAAGGATGTAAGGTTGTGTCATTTTAAGAGAGAGAAAGAGATAGATAAATGAGGAGAGAGAGAAAAAAGTTATAAGTATAACCTCTACCTTAAAATTATAAACACTTTAAAACAAATAAAAGATAAAAATATCTTTACGTTTATTTTATAAATTCAATTTCGACCAACCTTTTTCAAAAATACAATATCTAATGCCCTGTAATACAAGCTACGATAATTTCCTTTTAAAAGAAAAATGAGATATTGTAACAGCTATTTAGTGCAACGATGTCGACCATTAACAAATATCTATATTATATTTGACATATTGTGTAACATAAATCCTCGATGACGAGGACCACCTCAGACATAGCCTATCCTTTTTTTATTCATTTTCCAGATAAGAAGATAGAGCCTTTTGAGATAATGTTTCCGGATAAGAAGCTAGAACGTATTAGGATAGCAACTGAAGAACCTTACCCTACCAGTAACCTGTTACAGAAGTAGCCCATAGAACGTGAGACTGTATAAACAGTGTCCTTTCCATGGAGAGAAAAGACAAAATGGATTATGATGGCCAGCCCGTGGGAATTAAGGCTCCATCATAGGTAACAGAAAAGGCTCTCGAAAATATTAAACCTTGTACATGTCAATAACGTGGCACATTCGTGGCAAGTCCTCAGCTCCTTCATGAGAATAATACACATGGCTTGAGTTATTATTACAATCTATGTGTCTTGGAAGGTGGGTTCATCTTGAGCTTGAAGCATGCAGGTGCGGATAAATTTTAAGGACTATTGTATTATTGTTATTTGCTACACTTGTTAAATTTATAAACAATAATTCATTTAGGGAGCGGTTATATTTATTATAAAAAGTTTTGGGGAGTGATTATATTTTTTTTGACAACTATGACAAAAATCATTTAAAATGACACACATTTTACCCAAAAGTTGTACAACTTTTACTACTAAAGTAATCACTTATTATTATTTGTCAATCTAACGGTTCTAATTTATTGGGTACATTTATTAATTAATTATTAATTCTCAATAAATTATAACCATTAGATTGACGGAAATCAACGTTGATTACTTTAATAGTGAGAGTTGTAAATTTTTTTAGTAGTAAGTATAACCGCTCCTTTCATTTAATTATATTTATTTTACGTATTTTTTTTTTCATTTTTAATATCACATACATTTACTTATTTTTAATTTTAGTGAGTAAAAATAAGTAATTCAATTAATTATATTTATTTCACTCATTATTTACTTTTGATATCACATAAATTTAGGTACAGATTATGTAAATTGGGAAAAGTTTTTTTTGTTTTGTCAAAATTTTTCTGTCATATTCACTTAAAAATGAGCACATCCCATTATAATAAGAGGAAAGGAAAAAAATTAATGACATATAAAATCCATTCGCTCACTTTTATATGAACATGACATAATTTTTTTTTTTTGCAATAAAAGCATAAATAATTTTCCTATATAAAGTATCAGGAATTAATTCATGAGGTCTACCATCATGTTAGTTTTTTTTTCTTTAACATACAGTGCCAAATCAAAATATTTTATTCATTTAATCTTTTGACAAATTATTTATTAATTTAATACGAGCAAAATTATTGCATACGGGATATGCACATTCAAGTCGGGTCCCACGCTAAAGATAATGTTTCTGATTCTCATATAAGAAGCCACTTCATGCTATGTTATTGTTTATATTCAAGTTGTGATGATGCGATATCGGAGAATGGGTAAACCATCGTATCGGTAAAGGTGTCATTGTAGAGTTCTTTAATTCATATTACATCGGTCATGCATTGATTCGATTAAAATTTGGTCAAAATTGATAATTCGGTGACCCAGTGACTCGGATCGGGTCATGCATTAAACCAAAAAAAAATTAAAAAATCAAAATTGTTGCATCTTATCAAAAAAAATGTATAACTCATTTTAAAATCTTTTTGTAATTTTATTTATTAGTATTACAATGACCTCAAATTTCAACTTCCAACACTGAAACAATTTATGGGATAATAAATTAAGAGAATGTGACATATGTCATTTTTATTGTAGTTGAATTTGAAAAATATGAATTCAATGTCATTGAGTGGAATGTTTATGGGGATTCTGAGTTACAATATAATTTGAAAAAGTAATAGCATGTATTTTTATTTATTTATGCTTCATGTTTTTTAATTTATTTAATGAACCTTGTGTTGGGTTTAGTATGCTCTTTTCACTTAAGCCTAATAGCTTTAGTAAGAGTGAGCCCAAAGTCTAATTTTAACCCATGAAGCTTAGGGTTAGTTTTGGATTGGGCAGAGTATATAAACTCTCTTTTCTCTCTAGTGTCTCCTAGGGGGACATCAGAAACACACCAAAGAGGCAGACGTTCATCACCTGAACGGTTGCCCACACGACCCCTTGATCCCCTTGAGTCATAGTCTGGAAGATCAACCGTAGAGCGGTATTGTGACCGTTCGTGGTGTGTTGTGAGGCTTGAGAAGGAGAACTGAACGAGAGAAATTGTCACGCTCGCTACTTCACCCCAAGTAATCAAAGCGGTGTCTTTTTTCTTCATCGCATCGGTACGATGTGCTTCCGCATTTCTGATGATATACCTTCACATTGTTTAATTCATTTTAGATATGGAGAATATAATTGAATTTATATGTTTATTTTTATATATCTATATATATTCGGGTCAACCGGTCCAACTAGTGATCCTCCGATCTGACCAGTGATCCATTACCCCGACCGGATCGATGCCTGGGTCGAGTTTAATAAGACTGATTGTTTACCATAATATCTTATCATAACACGGTCCAATTCGGCATGTTTATCATAACAAATGGCGGACCCGCAAGTAGTGCCGTGCGCGCAGTAATCATCTATTATACATGAACACTTCAAAAGATTTGATGTGTTGTTCGATACTTTTTGATACTTTCCGAGACTCCAACACGCATTGCAGAAACTCAAAAAAATGTTCAAATGTTACATTGTGTTGCATTTTTAGTTCCAATTATTAGATTCGTTAGATTACGATTATTATTCTATTGTGTTTAATATAAATATATGAGATATCTCATGTTTATTTGTAAAATTGATGGATATTATAAGTTTAGGTTATTTTTTAAATTATTGAATATTAAATATAACATATACTACATAAATTAAAAATATTATGTAATATCAAAGCGTGTACTAACGAGTCAAAGTTTAGTATTTTTTAGAATTAACATGTTGGAATATCGTATCGTGTCATATCTCGTGTCTTGTGTCGATATCAGTGCAACATAGGTAATCATAGCTATTATTTTATCTAATTTATTTTTTAATAATGGAATGTAATATGATTATAAATAATTACTAATTTAAATAAAAACGAAAAAAATATAACCACCCTAAATTTTCATTATTTAGTTAATTAATATTATAAAATTTTAAAAATTGTATTTAATTTTTAATTTATGTAAAATTATTATTAATTTATTAACATACTTATAGTTCTTCAAAATTTAAATTTTTTACTCATATAAAATTTGCGTCGTTTATCAAATTATTTATGTTGTATATAATTTTTATTTTAAAAAATACGTACAAAAATTAAAAAATACTGTCAAATAATACTTTGAACATAATCATTTCCAAACTTCAACCAATAATCCGATACATCCTTTAGTTTAAAACCGGTTAACTCACTAACTAGTTAACAATTATGCCACGTAATAACATTCCATCCGTAAACCCGATCAGTTAGATTTTTTTTCATTAAAACTAGATTTTAAAATTATTTTACTCCTAAAAATAAATTAAACATAACTAAATTAAAAAATAGCAAAACAAGGGAGGATGTCATTGAAGATACAGCCTGCCGTGAACATTGTCATCGTCCCAAATGAATTTTTTTTGGTAATTATATAACAGATTGGGTATCGTTACTACCAATTAGCATTACTATCAATGTTACTATCATTTCGTTTCACCGTTAGATCGATTATATTGATCAAATGATTATTATTTAACTTTCTGAAAATATTATTTCTTTTTCCTGTATTTAATACTTTATATTTATTTCCACCTTTGTATATTATTATTCTCCATATTTAATGCTTTCACATTAAATATGTGGAATCATAATCATACGAAGGTGAAAATAAATATAACTGTTGGATCAACATAATCGATTTAACAGTGAAATAAAGTGGTAGTGACATTGGTAGTAACACTAATTGGTAGTAACAATATCCCATCTCATCTTATAATAATAAAAAATCATTGTTGATGCATGACAGATCTTGCTTTCACATTAATGCTTTCGACTTGATCAGAGTCAGCATGATAAATCACACTTATATATAGGATTTATGATATGTTAATGCGTCATAATCATATAAGGATAATGCCCGATATAGTCGGCTTTAAACAATCCCTACAAAGCAAAATAATTCACCTAGAAATTGAAAAAACTTTAAAAATAGCCAGCCCATGAAACTCGGATTTAACTATAATACATCTTCAATTTATCCACGTTCTATGTTCTCTTGATAGACTTTCCTTTTGTCCTTTCCAGGATATATGCTCATTTTCCGAGTTTTTCTTTAACCCGGTAAGGGTCTTCCCAGTTTGCAACTAGTTTTCCATCTTTGGCATTCTTGTTGCCGATATCTGTTCTTCTAAGTACCATGTCATCTTTTTCAAATGCCTTTGGTCTTACTTTTCTGTTGTATCTAGCTACTATCAATTGTTTGGTTGCCATATCTCAGCAATGTGCCGTAACTCTGACTTTATCTATCAGGTCTAACTCGGAAAAAACAAAATATAATGCAATAAATACAAGATATAACCTTATGATATTTTTATCTTTCCATAGGATAAGAAATCATGTATTGGATAGGGTAAAATAGTGTTCATATCCTATTCTCCAACAAGGTTATCCTTCCCTTCAAACAGGCCCTTATTATTTTTTTTCTTTCTGCAAATGAGATCATAGCCTCACATACATAAGTAAGTCTGAGTGGAGTTTCTTCAGTTGCTGTTTGGATACTTGTTTTGTACCCCCATAAAACAAAGTATAGCTACTGAACCCAGCTATATTTAGTATCATCTATTCATTTTCTGAGTCCATCCACAATTACCTTGTTTACAGCTTCAGCTTGCCTATTTGATTGAGGATGTTCTATAGATACGAAATGGTGATTGATCTTTAAGTCCTTCATTAATTCTTGGAACTTTTTGTCTTTAAATTGAGTTCCATTATCAGTCACCACCTCGGCTGGTATTCCAAACCTGGAAATAATATTTCTTTCAAAAAATCTTTGAACTCAAGCCAAGGTTATAGTAGTGGCGGTTTCATCTTCTATCCACTTTGTGAAGTAGTCAACGACTAAAATGAGCTATTTCAACTGTCCTTCAGCAGCCTTGAACTGTCCCACCAGATCCATTCCCTATTTGAAAAAGGGCCATGGAGTTGAGATGTATTTAAATTCTTCTAGGGGTGAAAGCATTATCCTAGCATATTTCTAGTAGTTGCTACATTTTTTACATGATCTTTTAAGTCAGCTTCTATGGTCGGCCAATAATACCCTGCCCGAAGAGCTTTTATAGCATCCCATATGCTATCCATTAATTCCTTAATGTATCTCGGCTAGGACATATTCAGCTTCTTCTGAGTTTGGGCACTTCAGCATTGGGGAGTGTAACCCCTTTCTATATAACTAATCCTCTACGATTGTGTACGGCGTTTCATCTTGGATCAATTGTTTAGATTCCATAGAGTCTTCTGGCAATATTCCTCTTTTGAGGTAAGCAATTATCGGCTGCCCCCAATCTCCTGCCGACGAGATTACCATCACACAAATCGGCTCCACAATGCTCTGTTGGACCACGGTTCTATGATTACCCGGGTTCTTAGTGCTTGCCAACATAGACAAGATGTCAGCTCTACTGTTCTCCCCTCGAGGGATATGAGTGATCATCACTTCTTCAAACTCAGTCATAATTTCTTTGACCTTGTTCAAATATTTCATCAGCAAAGGACCTTTGGCTAGATACTTGCCATTAATTTGGGAAGTGACGAGTTGGGAATCATTAAAAACTTTCACTTTTCTAGCCCCATGTTCTTTAACCTACGTTAATCCGGCTATCAGGGCTTCATACTCTGCCTGATTATTTGAAGTTTGAAAGTTCAGATAGAGGGAGTGTTTTATTGAAACTCCTTCTAGACTTTCAAGTATTATCCCAGCTCCATTCCCTTTCTTGTTTAATGGTCCATCAACGTATACCTTCCACCCGTCGTTTGGTTCTGCACTTCCTTTATCTGTCGGGGTGAGCTCCACTATGAAGTCGGTCAAAGCTTGTGACTTAATGACATGCCGAGTTTTATGCATTATGTCATATTCAGAGAGCTCTGTTGCTCAGTTAGTCATTCTCCTAGTGAAATCTGGCTTGTGCAAAACTTGTCATATCGGTTGGTTAGTTCTGACTACTATCTAATGTCCTTGAAAATATGATTATAGTCTTCTCGCCGTGATGAGTAAGGCGAAAGCCATTTTCTCTGGCTTCTGATACCTCAATTCAGGCCCTTATAGAGCCTTGCTAACAAAATAGATCGGCTCCTAGCCTTTACTCGTTTCTTTTACCAGAACGACGCTTATTGCTTCCTCTCCAATAGCCAAGTATAAGATCACGATATCTCTCGGTTCTGGTTTTGACAATACTGGCGGCGCTGCCAAGTATCTCTTTATTCTTTTGTTCCCAGAGTCAGTTTGAGGTCTATGTAGCCTTTAGGAGGTGTCTTTCCCCATTAAAAGCTATCAAGGTAGTCTTACAAGGCTTGAGATCTTCTGCATCCAGATTCATTCTTTTGAAAGTATCGCAAAGGATGATATCTGCACAGCTGTTGGCATCTATAAAGATCTTTTTAACCCGATAATTAACCAGGGTTCCTATAATAACCAGAACATTCTCGTGTCATGTTAGCTGATGGTCCTCAAGAGTTGAGGTCCATTAAGTACACATTGTTCCACAAAACCCATGTTTTGATTTCAAATCACTCTCTTTGACCTTCTTCTTCCATGAGGAGCAATTGTTTTGAAGAGCAGACTAGAGCAATACTTGAAATGAGAATTAGAGCAGGCCTGGAGCAAATTAACATTATCTTTTTTAAATATGATTATTGGGTTAATTTGTTTTTATCAGGAAACCTAAGACCCAACAGAAGGAGCTGCACATTGAGGAGAAAAGGAGGAATGTTGCGCAGAAGGGAGCATAAAAGCCTGTTACAGTACAAAAGCAGAAAAAGGAAGCAATCAAGAGCCTCCACGTCAGCATCAGCAGAGAAGGTGGAGGTGTCTCCCTGCTACAGTACAAAAGTAGAAAAAGGAAGCAATCAGGAGCCGCCACATCAGCCACAACAGAAAGAGTGAGCGTGTCTCCCTGATTCCAGAATTCTTGCGCAAAAAGAAACCAAAAGCAAGGGGGACCACTTCCATCAAGAGCTGCGCTGGCAAGGAGCAAAGCCGCTATTGGAGAGTATTCCTATGAAGAGATGAGTTGGCAAGGAGCAGAGCTACTATTGGAAAGGATTTGAAGAAAGCACAGCCCTTGATGAAGGGAACAACGAAGATCTAACAAAGGGCTCTATAAAAGGAAAACAGCAAGAGAGGATCGGATACTAACACACCCCCCATTCTAGGATAGTTTTATTATTCCATTTGTTTCTCTTTAGTAAAATGCTCACTAGGAGCTAATTTCCTTAAGTAGGTAAGGGTTCCATAGAAGTAATCCCTTTTGTCTTAGGATAACTTTGTAAGGAACACATATTTTATAAATGAAATCTGAGTTGCTCTTTGGTTTAATATTTTGATTCTGTGAAACCATTTGGGCTGACAACCTCATCCCGGGACCACTCGGTCGATGAAACACTGACAAGGGCGTGTGGAGCAGTCTCAAGATCTTGGGGTAGTTTAGTCTGAAGAAAGGAGGGAGAAACACCCAGAATGAGGAGCACTGCCATGTGAATCCATGCTCTTTTGAGAAGGCAGCATGGTTTCCTTGTGTTTAACTCTAAGACCTCTGGAGTAAGGTGGAGAGTAAGGTCTTGCTCTCTTCTTATCCTAATACAAAGTGAAGGAAGGAGCAGATTCCACTTATAAAATATGCTACCAAGCAAGGTTAACCAAAGGGATGAAAATATAGATCCCGTGAATACCTACTTAACTCTCTTAAAAATCAACTCCACATCAAACTTTTGTTGCAACTCTTTCCACAATATCTAACTTGTGTTTACACTGTTGATTTTACTCTCATCTCACTGATTACTTTTGAATTACTTCAAATTGATGCCTTTATATTCGATGATTATACTAAGTTATCACCGCTCTCATCTAGGTTCAGAATGGTTAATATTGTTTAACTAGCTGGCTAGAGATTGCTCTTTGTGAAGCTTGGTCGAGAATAGTTTCTTTTCTTTATTTTTACAAATTAAGTTTACTTGAACGTTTCTTACTTCACAATTTCTCCCTGAGGACGATAAATCTGGGGCTATAACACCCTGTATTGCTTGACACGTACGCTTGCGTATAGTCGAAGAGGGTTTCTTCTAGTCAGAGTAAGTTGCTCCTGTTGGCAAATCTGATTGTTACTCTGTACTCTTGCACCTACAATATAAATTATTCCCGAGCAGCTCGCGGTTCGACCAAGCAATTGGCGCCGTTGCCGGGAATCATTTGGCAAGGAAGGGAATTTTAGAGTAAACACTGTTGATGTTTTTGAATTTCTCTTTGTGTATTTAACTACCTCCCATTGTATGAGCACAGAACCTACAGAACTTGGACTGGAAATAGTAGTTTTTGATCCAGAACCCGAGAGAACCTTCAGAAACAGAAGAAGAGTTTAAAGGTTAAGAAATCAGACAATGGCTGAAGTTTTAAATAATGGTGGAAATGGTAACAATAATAATAATCATGAAAATAATGAAGGACTGAATGGAGGAAGAGGGCCATCATTGAATGATATGGCTGCTCCCTTCAGAAATGGTCCAGAACGAGGTTATGTTCCTCCTCCACTGAATGTCCCGAACTTTGAAATCAAACCTGCAATATTCCAAATGATCATGAATGCTGGTCAATTCCATGGATTGCCCATGGAAGACCCCCACAGTCATTTGGACAAATTCACTGAGATAGTTGATAATTTCAGAGTTCATGGCATTCCAGAGGAAAGTATGCGAATGATTCTTTTTACATTTTCCCTAGCAGGAAAAGCCAAAGAATGGAGGAGAACATTGCCCCCGAGTTCCATCACTAGTTGGGAACAACTATGTGAGCAGTTTGTTACCCGATTTTTTTTCCGAAGCAAAACAAGCCCAAGTGAGGGCTGACATAGCATCTTTCCAAATGTATGATGGAGAAAGTCTGTATGAAGCGTGGGAGCGATTTAAGGAATTAATACGAATATGTCCAAATCATGGAGTTTCTGATTGGGGCATTATTCACACGTTTTATCAGCGGCTGCAGGGGGAGATCTTTTGGATTTTACTTATCCGGAAACTTATCGGTTGTTAGAAAAACTTTCAAAAAAACATGTTCAATGGCCTACCACACGGGACCATGCTCCCAAGAAGGCAGGAGTTCTGGAGCTAAGTTCAACTGATGCTCTTTCAGCTCAGATGGCTTCGCTCCAGAACACTATAAAAAAATGGAAGCCCATGGAACAGAAAGGACCAACCGAGCAACTTCTCTTAACTCAATCAAGACAAAGTTGCTCCGTTTGTGAAGGCCCTCATGAAACTGATGAATGTAACTATTTGGCTACTGTGTGTTATGAAGGTGGTTATGATAATAACTACAGGAGCAATGACAACCATCAAGGGAACAACAACCGGGGATGGAAGAGTCAGAACCATGCTGGTGGTAGTGAAGGAAATTACCAGAATCGACCCCCATCCCAGGCAGAACCATCAAAACTGGGATAAGGGTGAAGGGAAGTCTCAATCCTTTGAAACTTATGTTAAGGAATACATGAATCAGAACAGTGCAGCCATGAGAAGCCTGGAAACCCAAATTGGTCAGTTGGCTGGAGCACTCAAACAGAGAAAACCAGGGACACTCCCTAGTGACACAGAGAAGCCATCCCAGGAAGATCTAGAGCATTGTAATGCTGTAAGTTTACGAGATGGAAAAATTCTACCACCTCCAGATTTAGTGGCATGGTCTCGTAAACGCCAATCAGCAAGTCAACCGATGGAAGAAGAAGTCAAGGGAACTACTGATCCTCAAGCTCAGACAGAACCCAAGGAAAAGGTTCGGAAGGATGAAATCACACCCGAGGCCACAACATCCGGAGTGGATGATGGAGCAATGAAGGACAAGGAACCAGTTTCGGCCCCAACTTATGTCCCACCATGCAAAAGGAGGAGTGAACCAATTGAGCCCCCTTTTCCACAGAGGTTGAAAAAGCAGCATGAAGATCGATAGTTTAGCAAGTTTTTAGACTTGTTGAAACAGCTTCACATAAACGTCCCTCTGGTGGAGGCTCTGGAACAAATGCCTTCATATGCAAAATTTATGAAGGATATTTTGTCAAAAAAAAGAAGGATTAGGGAGTTTGAGACTGTAGCCCTCACTGAAGAATCATGCAAGTAACCGACTAAGATTCCTCCCAAACTGAAAGATCCCGGAGTATTCACCATCCTATGTACAGTTGGGAAGAACTAT